>JANQBM010855771.1:0-13681 GCA_025594535.1 Erythroxylum domingense | reverse complement strand
AGTGTTGAGTGTCACAACTTTATGTTGGTCCGTGGAGGTGGGTTGGAGCTGGGTAATAGTTACTGAGCCCAAAAACTGCAAAGTGGGCTGGACTTTACTTGTGGAGCCTGTTTCTATTTGGGCCACATTTTTACCTTTCAATGATTTTTTGTGTTTGCGCTTGAGGCCCTAGGCTTAGAATTGAAGCCTATGAATGGGCCTGTTTACTGATGGCCTAAATTGCTCCACCGCAGACCTAATGTAACTTTCGTTCGTCTCTAGGCTTGCATTTGCTAGTTTCTGCGAGGGCTGCGCATTGTCGTCTGTGGCGTCTGACAGTGCCACAAATCTGGATCCGCTTGTCCTTACTCCTCGATGTTGTTGGCTATTCGGGAGCGTAGAAGACCATTTGGTGACTTGACATGGAGAGTACCGTTGAACTTGGATCCACGGACCAAGACCGTTGTTTGACACGTCGCTCTTCTCAGCATTGGTGGTAGCTCCCAGAGTGTGGCCCAGCAAGGTTCGTTCACCTCTCGAAATTGGTGCTCCATCCTGCTCAGTGTCAACTCTATGGATCTGGTGATTCGGTGGGTTGTTGGAGTTGTGGGTTGGAATTATAGCTGTACATGGCCTTGATTCATGTCTGACCAAACTGCAACTGAAGCAGATATGGGATAATCCTTCGTATGCAACTTAGAACGTTTCTCCATCAAGGACCACTGTGGGCCGAAGAGGTAAGTTCAAATCTATGTCGATGGCTAGTCGGGTGTATTTGCCCCGCTGTATAGTTAAAGTAGCTTCATCAATTTTGATTGTTTATCCGATGAGGTTACCCAGCGCTTCAAGGATTTTAGGGTGATAGCATAATTGGAAGGTTCGAGAATCTCACCCATACTACTGCTCGGGGAATGGTACCGTGCGCCGTTCGGAATGTAGGTGTCCAGCGCTGAATCGACAATGCATGTCCAAATATGATCCAAGGGCCTTAGGTTAAAGCTTTAAGGTAATATGCCTCTGTAATAAAATTGGTTAGGTAGAAATCAAAGTCTAAATCCACTATTTTCATCGGTCCTTGAGGTTGCCACATTGTTTGCAAGCGTTGACTGAGAGTCCGGTAACCTATTCTCCTGCCCAACAACTTGACTACAATAGCTTGTGTCCATTGTTTATCTAGTTTTTCTTTAAGTTGTTGGGAGAATTGGATCCCCACTTCCTTTCCTCCTGTTTTTACTGTAATATCTCCTTCCTCTATGTCAACAGGTTCTTCTGTTGGCCATTCAATTTCCTCCCTTTCTATTTCTCGCAGTTAGTCCCTTACCACTGCTACTTTGTAATTGAGTTTTGGAATCGGAGGAGGATCTTCTTTGCGACTCCTAATGTGAATTTTCTTTGGAGGTTGACCATCTGGCGCACTTGAGTCGCAATCTGCTTGCATTTGCATTCTGCTTGATATTCTTGTAGTTGTATTTGGATTTCTTGGTAGATTGAAATGCTGTGTAAAATGCTTGATTTCTTTGAATAGTACTTTCAGAGCATTTTTGTTAATTTCTTATAAACTTCTTTTAGTAAACCTATTAAGTAGAAACTCACTAGTTTCTTCTCTCTTACATCACTAACTCAGCTCTTCTCTCTCTCTTACTTCTTTGTTCTTGTGATTTTTTGTTGAATAATATAAGATATTTTTTCTACATTGGTTATTCATCTCCAAATTTGAAAATGTTGCTAACTTTCCTCTTTTCTATTTGTATAGAAAGTGAAATTAAGCTTAGGTTTTCATAAGGTAAGCTTTCAAAACTGATTTGATAATATTTTGATTATATTCAAGTTGTTTTCATTAGATTACGTTATTTTTCTGGTTTTCCTAGTTTGTTGTTTTCCTAGTTTCTCATTTTCCGTCGACGTTTATTTTTCTTTATGTTTCTGATTTTCTTGATTTATCTTTTTTTTGCATTTTGGTTTGTTGTTTTTCTACTTTTGTGCGATTATGAGTTTTTGGTTTTTTTGGTTTTTTTCATTTTTGTGTTTTTGGTTTTTGTGTTTCTAGTTTCTATGTTTCTAATTTTTCCTAGTTTATCTTTTTTCTGAATTTTTGCATTTCCAAGTGTTTGTTTTTTCTTGCATTTTTGGTTTACTTTTTCCTACTTTTTTGGTTTGTTAGATCTTAACAAAATTTCATTAGACAATAATACTTGGTTTAAATTTTGGATCATAGATAGACAAAGACTATTTTTCTCTTCATAAGTTTGGGGTAAAACAATACTCCAAATACATATAAATCTGGGTAAATTGGATGACTAATATTTCTCCTTGCTATCAAATTGCTATTATTACCCTTTAAATGTTAATTATTACAATTGGCTCCCCTTCCAACATGAAAAAAATGTAAAAATAATCCATATAGAGGTAGAAGTAATTAAGTTGAATGGGGCGAGATGGAATTTAATCCCGACTATAGAGGAATAATTACAAAACCTTTTTGCAAATTAGTTTCTCGAAATTCAAGATCTCTTTAATTCTATAAAATGATTAACACAAATCATAATAAAGCAGAAATTTAATTCGTAATTTATTCTGAAACTTGATCCTTATCTTATCGTATCCTTCAAATCGTTTTCAAAACTGATCCGTATTAACCATCCCAATCTCGTCATATCCCTTGAACTGTTTTCGAAACCGATCTGTCTCAACCATCGTAGCTGCACACATGTCCAGCCTCAAACGATATCCATATAATAAGTTGAGAGAATTTTGTAACTCTTACAGAAAGTGTTAAACAAGAAGTGCTAACTCCATTAGAGCTTAAGCCTATTTATAATAGGTTTAGGACGTTTTAGTAATTTAATTGAAATTAAATTCTAATTTCAATTAAAATTTAATTAGAATTACAAATAATTCTAATTAAATACCATTTACGCCCAAATTAGATTCAATATCTTATATTGATCCTTATTTATTAAATATCTCATATTTAATCATAAAGTTTCTCAAACTTTACAATCAACTCCAAATTAATTAAAATAACTTTATTCTCTTCAACCCATTCTTTATGTGAAATCCATTAGGTTCCCAAATATGTTGTAAATGATTATAAATTATAATTTTGATTCATAACTAAAATTAGATAAATAAAAATTCCTTTTAATTTATTTTTAATTCTCAAATTAAACAATATATAATCATAGATCAAGATTGACAAGCAATTAGGCATGTCAACGAGATGGCCTAGTCCTGGCCTGGCCTTAAAAAATTACTAGTGAGCCTGGCCTACAACTTGGGCGGTTCGGAATGGCTCAACCCGTGGCCCGAGTCACAAACCGCCCATCGGGCCTTAATCAGCGCAGGTGTTTAATATTTTTTTAAGTTTTTTATTTTAAGACAAATTTTAAAAATTACAGTTGTATTTTTTTAAATTCATAAATTATAAATTATAACATAATCATTGATAGTAAATGTAAGATGAAATTACTCATAAATTATACAAAAATATTTATATAAAATAAAAGATATAAAATAAGAACCAATTTATATTTATAAAAAAAAATATAGCAATTATAATGGTATCGTAATTATTCCCTTTAAATAAATCAATTTAAAATTTTTATTTTATTTTTCATATTTAGACAATATATACATTATGCATATATGTATTTATAGTAATATTAAAATGAATTAATCACTTTATTAATCCTAATGTATCAATTCCAAAATAATATATAAGTAATTCAGTTATAAAAACAAATAAGTAGTTAGGTACAATATATTACATTGAAAATAACAATTATTTTATTAAAAGTAGAATACATTTTATAAATTCTTTTGATTTGTTTTTATAAATTATTTATTTCATTAAGTCAAAATAGTTCTTTTACTTTGTTTCTAAAATCATTATATTCTAATTAATCTAAATTTATATAAATTGCATTCATAATTTTCTCCTTTCTAAATTTTAATATTAGAAGATTCATTCAGATGTAAGTCACTCTAATTAAAAGTTTGCTATGAGTAATCCCTTAGATCCTTAATCGAAACCTTGATATAAGATATAAGTATTTCTTTAAATCCTTCTCGTCCTTAGAGTGTTATAAGCATATCATATTTCATAAATTTTCTAAAATTTTCACCTTTTTCTTTTTAATATATATATTATGTGACAACTTTAAATTATAACAACTTATAAGTAATTAATTATGATATAATAAGGTTATTGAGATGTATGTAATGATATGAATAATTAGAAAATTTAATTCAAGTAATTAGAGTTTTGTATGAAAAGTTATTAATAGTTATAGTTAAAATTTTCAATTACATTAATTACAAATTTTAAATTTAATTAAATTATTTATTAATTATTATAAGAGAGAATTGATAAAATCAAATTTATGTTTCATAGATAATTTTTTTGTACACAAATGATTATCTAAATCATTTTACAAAAAAAGATACAATACAAAATCAGTCGCTGGATAGATTGGAGAGTGGACTGGAGACTGAAAGAGCATCATTTGATTCTAATTGATTAATTGTACTTGTTGGTAAGGTCATTAACAGTTTAGGTCCAATCATCTATATGTACAAACATTATACTTAGTAATATAATATTAAAATAAAACAATATTTAATTATGTAATATTATATAAAAGAAAATTAAAAATACTTCCATCATCATATATTTGATCAAAATAACTTTCCATTGGTCGATTAATTTCACTAATCCCCTTTGTATTAATACCTATGGCTGTAGGAAAATAAAAAAACACAACATTAAGTAAGATAATATAAATGTAAATAAAATAAATATATTAAAAAGAAAAAATTTTACCATCAATATCTTCATTATTTAACCAACTTTGAGTACACATAAGAGCTTCCACAATGCGATAATGAAGTCAACCACGATGAGGAGTAATGACCTAACCACTAGTACTAATTGCAGACTCTGAAGCAACAGTCGATAATGGAATAGCTAACAAGTCCCGTGTAATGGATTGCATGACCGGATAATTATGGCCAAACATCTTCCACTATAACAATATATCGAATAACTTACCTTCAGTTTCAGGAACACTCTCCTCAGAAATATATCTATCGAACTCCATCGTACTATAAGATATCCTAGCCCTTTTCTCTTTCAAAAAAATTGAAAGAGAATCTATCAATAATGGGCTAGAAGAAAAGGTCGAACTTGAAAATGAAGTTTGAGTTGAACTGCCTGAATCCTTATCATGAGTTTGTTGCATTTTGGCTTCATAATCATGAAACAATTGATACCGTATACCATAATTGTTTTATAGTGTGTAGACACTCTTGAGCTTCATCGTTGTACAATACATTATAAATATATTCAACCCCGTCCATCTTGTATCTTGGGTCTAACACATATAATACTGCAACAATATCTCTAGTCTTAGACTAATAAGAATTAAACTTCTCCGTCATCCCCTCTGCAATCGTCTGAATCACTTCATTGGAGTCAAACATCCATAATCCTAAAACATGCTTTATGTTGGACATATTGCTAAAGATACAGTGTGAAGTTGGATATTTTGTTCCTGAAAACAATTCAGTCCAACTATTGAATAATGTTAACTTCATACAAAGTTCTTTAGCCAAGTCCCATTGGTCCTCTGATGGTAATCATGTATATTGAGGATCCCTTTCAGCTAATCTAGAAAATACCTGAGCATATAGGATTGCCGACTCTAACATCTTAAAGGTTGAGTTCTATCTGGTAGGACAATCCAAAACCAACTTCTTTGTGCAGGGAATGCATAAAATTTGTGCAACATCTTCAAACATTTCAACTCTTTTAGGAGTTGAATTTTATTTTAAATACTACGCCGAATGAACTCTATTGCTTCCTTTATCATCTCTAACCCAACCTTCACAATCAAGTTAAGAATATGCGCAAAACAATGCATATGAAATAACTTACCTCCAGCTAATAAGCTCCCAACCCACATCTTACCCTTCAACTTCTCAATCATAGCATCATTTGTGCTACAATTATCAACTATGATGGAAGAAACTTTATTGTCGATGTTCAAACTCATTAAACAATCTTTCAAGACGTTTGCCAATTTTTCACTTGTATACGATTTCGGCACATAAATGAACCTATCATGAAATAACAATATAAATCATAAATTCATAAAATAATGAAAAAAGTATATGATAATAATATTAAAGAATATAAATTACCTCAAAAGTCTATTGAATAACTTCCAATCATTATTAATATAATGTACAATCACCGCTATATAACCCTTTTACAGGTTATCGGCTATCCATACGTTCGTTGTTATGGCAATTCGTCCTTGAACATTCAACAATACTCTTAATTTTTCTCTCTTCTCCTCAAAAATTTTGAAAATATCACTTCTCAATCTATTTCGACTTGGAACCTTGAAATTCGGTTGGAATGAATTGAAAAATATCCTGAATCTCTTGGTTTCAACCAATGCCAATGGTTGTCCATCTCTAACAACCATATTAGCCATCAAAATTCTTGATCTATTATTGTCAAAATTTGTTACGATGATTTCATTCTTTCCTTTCATAAGGTTAGGGGTCAAAAAATTTTGACCCCTTAAAACCATCTTCCTTCTAGTACATGATTCTGTATGTCTCTTTAAATGAGACGTTTCACCTTTTGAACCGGTTGAGTACAACTTATGATAATAATTGCCTTATGCTTTTTCAATTCTGTCGATCGATGTAGTCTTCTTAAAGTGATTCCAAACATCACTTTTATGTTGACTAACTTGACTTCTATTTGAAATTCTATCATTACTTGGTGTCAGAATAGAAGTTTCCACTTCTACCTTTGGTACCGGATTAGAACTCTCAACTGAAGGAATATGTTCATCCATCTGACAAACCAACCATGAAACCACTAGATTTAATTTTCCACAAGTACAACCAACCATTCAACGTAAATGTTCAATAATTAAAGGAATTGAACATTTACATGTTCAATATTTAATTTAGCAATTGATTATCTCGATTAAGAAACTAATCAGATATATTAGAAAATCAATAAAAACATTCATAAAACATAAGCACTAAAGAAAATTCAATACATGAATAAATAAAACACTAGATATAAAAACTCATTCATGTTTCAATCTATATAGTTATAAGGGTTTTAACTCCCTAATAACACTAAAGACTAAAGACTAAAGACTACATAATTTAATAACAAAAATGCTGTCAATTTCTTAAATTCACAAAAATATTTACTAAAATTGAAGCATAGAAAACAAGAGAGTATCAATCTGAAGAGAAATCTAAGTTGATAGTTTTTCAGATTTGCTATTTCTGAAGTTTTTCTTTTCGAACTTCACATATTTTCCTTTCGTTTATTTTTTTTGGCGATGAGCCATTGGGCATTGAGAAAGAAATATTAATGTAAAGGTACTGATGTTGGACTTCAAAATATCCATCCATTCTCTATGTGTGTCTAATGTGTGTTTATGTGTGAGAGAGAGACAGGGAGATATAGGGTGAGAAAGAAGTTGCACAAGGTTTGATTTTGTGTTTTATGCAGGTGGATTCTGCTTACATGTTGGATCTGGATAGTCTTGGATTCAATGTTAAGGTGATGTTATTGTTTACTTTTATAGGTAAAAACTTAATCTAGTTAGTTTAGGATACTGATTTAAAGTCCTCTTTAAGTTGCTTCATTGGCAGATTAACTATCCATGAAAACATTGTTCTTAATTAGTGGTTTGTCATTTTAAGTTCATTTGGTCTCAAAATGTTGTTGTGTCTAGGTAAGTAAGCTTTTTGACTTATTTCTACCTTTTACTCCTAGGCTGTTCATCAAGGGAATACTTACAAGCTTTGGATCCCTTTTCCCAAACATGTAGAAGACATAAAGTTACACATCCTAACTCATAAATTTATGCTTTATATTTTTATAAGAATATATTTACTTAAAAAAGTTTGTCTCTGCTTAATGTGGTATGAAATTGTTATGTTACTTTTACATGCAATATGTTTCACATAGCTTAAGGCACTCTATTCATTTAGTTCTCATCTTAAGAAAAGCTTTACTTAATCTTGCCATAAACAAATTTAGAGAAGATGTGTGGTTATTTTCATTTTCTCTTGCTCTGTATGATGCAATTGAGCCAAATACTGATCACTAGTCTAATGCATGCTGCAAGGTCTAAGAATATATCATATATGCAGTAATGAGGTATAGTAGAGATGTTATTGGTTAAAGGTGTTCCAGAAATGTTGTGCTCATCCTAGAATATAATCATAAAGTTCAAAAGACTAAAGATTCTTATAGGCATTCCATCAAAAAAGCTTTCCTTAACTAATGAAGTACATCAAGAAAATAGTAGTAGCAGTTGCAACAAGAGCTGAATATGCAATAACAATCTAAGGGCCCAAACAGAAACTCAATTCCCACTCACAACCCATTTAACAAGGTTCAATAAGAAAGAAGTGTAAAATAATTAGATTACAAAGACAACATTGTATAACGATTCATCAACAAATGGAACTTATCATATTAGATAAAATTGCAAGCCTATAACAGTAAAAGTAGCAACGATGGCACCAAAAAAAGAGGTTTATTTAAAGTTAAAATAAATATACAAAAATAGGTTTGTAAATACCACAAATCTCTATTAGAAGTGCAACAATGAAAGAATTAATAACTATAGAAGTTGCAATCAATAAAGTAGAGATTATCAAAATATTAAACTACCAAAAGTAAAGACGAATTTAAGTACATTTTATCCAATTATAGAAGCAACCCTATACGCTTTCGCTTTTGCATCTCTCTAAAATTGTCATATGGTAAAATCTTAGTTTATTTAATCATCAGGTACTCTTAAGTTAAGAAATTATGTGAGGTTAAAAAAAATTAAGCACTTATAGTTCAGTAGTATCACTTAACTTTTATACCCATGTCAAACAACATCCCAAAGCATATCTTTATCATCTTAGCTCTCTAGATTCATCATCTTCTGTTTAGAATTCCGAATCTGTTCCTAAGTTATTAAATTCAAAAGTTCCTCAAAGTCTACAAATTCAAGCATACATGTCAATGGACCAACATGGTGTTCCACTCACCAAAATCAAGATACCCCACATATGAGAATAATGTAAGCCTACTCAGTCAATGGCCTCTTTAGCTTCCAATTTCAGTTAATCTATTGCCCAGCAACTTGCAAAGGTAGTTCAAAATTCAAATATGTTGATTAATCTAAGTTCTAATTATCAACTTACAATTAATGAATGTCAACTGAGCCACTTTAATTATCCAATCGCTAACTTTGAACCAGATTCAATGCATAATCAATCTTGTTTAAAATATAGGAAGCTTACAAAAACTACCACAACAATTAGCAATTCATTGACAATGATTCCAAGACATGCACAAATAAAAGGTCACATGTGAACTATTCTCTATGAAGGCAAGCGAGAGAGAAGGGTAATGGAGTAATGAGGAAGAGAGAGTGAGATATGTGTGAGTCTCAGATGTTGCGAGTTGCGACATCATTTGAAGAAGAAGAACAGTGAAGTCAGTGACTTGCGACGATGCGAAAGAGGGAGAGGGAGGAAGAGGCAAAGGAGGAGCAACGTCTGAGTTTGGGCCTGGGTCTAGGTCTGGGTCTGGGTCTGGGTGAGTGGCACTTTCAACTGTGGTCTGTGGGAGGGACGACTGACAAGGGAGAGGGAAGGGAGATGTTCTTTTGTTTCATTAGAGACAAAATGACATCTTTTTTTCCTTGCAAGAAAATGACGTCATTTTGTCTCTTATTTTTTAATTACCTTATCCCAAAAAACAACATCGTTTTATTCTTAATGCAAAATGACGTCGTTTTATCATTGGAAGAAATAACTCTAATCTTAACAAAATGACGTCATTTTTCAACAAATAAAACAATGACGTTTTACCTTGGGCGGGCTGTGGGTCAAGCTGGTCGGTCCGGCCCGCTGTCCGACCCGTCTACCCACTTTCAAGGGCTGCCCGAGGTCCGTCCCCTGGCCTGTGAATTGTGATTCACAGGCCATGGCTCGGCCCGTCCATTCACAGGCCAAATTCTCCTGGCCCATGGCTTGGCCCGTGGGTTGGTTTGACTGGGTCAAACCTATAGACTAGGAGCCGAGTTGCGCCAATATTGATATGCCTACTAGTAACACATCATGACCACCTAAATATTTAGGAATTTCAAAGTAGTTTTGACTAACCTTTCTATGCATGATTTTTCGTATAATTCATTCATTTCACTATATAATACTCTGACTAGACATAGAGCATGAAATTAATGTCTACTCTATTTGAGTCCAACCATATTAGTTCTCTGTCATTAGTTATTGATTCAATTAATGACATTTGTAAACTATTTACAAAGTGTCATTCTACCTTGGCCAAGGATTTCTCGAATCAATGCTAATCGAGAACAACAGAACATTCTCTTTAATTACTTTAAGATGATGAATTCTATCTTGATCATACAACTATCTCCATATAGTTCAGTCTACATCCAATGACTACTGATTGACCAACCCATGATTAAATAGGTCATAAGTAGTATCAAAACATAGAAATCTTTATACAAGATACCTTTAGTGACCTCAAGTCAAAGGATCACTTATATAATCATCAGAATGAGAATTCCATAAACATACAAGTAATGCTCCTAATAGATTTCTCATATCGGGTCTATTCAATAAACTTGTTCTGTAACAAGCACCCACACATTTGTTTAAGTATCTCTATAATTTAGCCCATGAGATCGATTACTTCATTCATAAGGAAAAACATAATGTGTGCTCGTCTTTTTACGTTCTACTAATGTCCAGTCTTAATAGAATAATGATTAGGAACAATTTAGGAATAATACATAAATGAAATATGAATCTCATAATTGTAATCTTGTTATAATTCCATTTGCAATGTATAATTATCCCACGAACTTTATCATATACATCTAAACATGTACAAGATAAAGAATGCCTTTAATAATTGTCACTAAACTACGACCAAAACAATTGATTGTAAGGCACAAACCAACATTCTCCCACTTGCACTAAGTTAATCATTTAAGTATCTCATACCATATCACTATATGATGATTATTCTACTGCTGAGACAGTGGCTTAATGAGAGAATTCTACAAAATTCTCTATAATGGGCATTCACTTAAATCTTACCTCTTCCATCTTAATTATCATCATAATTAAGAAAAATTGTCTAAATACATACTTAGATCTTTAATGAGACCTTAGCTTCTTTTGCATGCCTAATGGCTCTATTGTTCCTCAGTACATTACTATCTTTAACTATGCAAGGAACTATAGCAAGTTCATTAAAGAACTTATTCATCCAATTAATCATTTCCACTAAATGAAAAATGTATTATGACTTAATTAGCAACCATTGCTACATTGGAACTTTTCCAATCCTAAATGATATTATTCTAAGTAGATGAACCTTAATTAGGATTTAATTCTAAATTTATATCCTTATCATCTTGAACTCAAATATTAACTCACAAATAGAGTAATGGGTATCTTTAATACTTCACAAGTATTTGATATCTCAAATACTAAACATCTTTAGTACATTATCTATGTTTTTGGACTTAGAATAGGTTAACAATGTCCAATCTATCTATATAGATCTAATTCCCAGAATTAAGCTATTACCTTTTCATATCTAACAAAAGTTGTTCTTGGACAATTATGTTTTCAACAATCAAAAGTTAGATATATTATTCTATGTGAGCAATATGTCTCCACATACTCCCACTAACCTTCTTATAGACGTAATAAATTCACAATCATCTCCAAAATAAACTCTTTGAATTTATTATGAAATTGAATCTTTCAATGTCTTGTAGCCTTTTAACTATACAACAAATGTATCAATAAAGGCAATAGTTCCAATTAGATGTATTATCATGAGATCTGAACTTTTCAAATTTCATCTTACTCCCACTAATAGGTTTGTAAGATTATATTCAACTTTTTGGATATCTTATAACCTTTTATTATCCAATTTAGTTCTAAACTTAATGGATAATATATGCTTCAACTAAGCTTTACATCCTTAAATCATTACATTTGACTCTTTCAAAGACTTAGTGTTTCATACCTAGTATGAAATCTTACTAATTGATTTAATTGGAACTATAGAAGGTAAGTTATAGTACTAGGCATAGCTATATAAGAAATAATATTGCATCATACAATATCTTATATTATATTTTCCTCCTTACATAAATCCATACTCTTATGAATTTAGTTATGAAGGTATTTACTAGATAATCTCATCCCCTATAGATGACCGAAAATTTAAAACTTACCATAAGGATCTCATTAAAGTGCTCTAGCATTCTCAATGCTAATTTTTGCTTAGATTGAAACAATTTAAACTATTCAAAATTTTAAATCATTATTTCATTTAATACACATGATTATATCACATAAAGTCATTAGTAGTATAATTAAATATAAGTATTATCCTTTTATAAATTGTTATTCCATCTAATATATCACATGTATAAATTTAACAATTCAATACCATTATCATCCTTTCACCATAGTTTGGTTTGGTTATTCTTCAACTTAACAAGTTTCATAAGTTTGATACGATTCATAATCAAAAGGATACATAAATCCTTGTATGTAACTTTATGATTCTTGTTATGTTGATTTAACTAATATGGCATAAAAGGATAGTCTCGGTTATCTAACTTTTTATTCTTTTCATTTATATTAAGCATAAGTCTACTTTGATCCATCATATAAAAACTATTTGCATAAACTTGGATCAACTACTTTTACTTAACAACCTTTTCTTATCATGCTTTGAACATTACAATAATTTTGAATATAAATTCAGTATCAAATACTAATAAGCATGAACTAGAAATACATATGATCTCTATCATATCTCGTATAGGAAAGAAAAGTCATGCAATCATTTTCTTCTTATGACAACTATTATCATACTATAGCAAAACCTTTAATTGATGCCCATTTTTATACTTTTAGTAGGCTAAATTAAGTGAAATAATTTCATCAAGGTACTTTACCTTTTAACTCAACTCCATGCAACCTTTTGCATTTTGCTATCATGGTGTTGACATACATCTACATGGTGTTAACATACATCGTTAAAGTTTATGAGACATTAATCAACTCATATGATTTTGACATATCTCTAAAACTTCTCATTGAATCCTTAATATAGATTATATCATAATAACATAATGGACATATAATTTTCTAACTAACTTTTGAGAACTCTTTTTAAATATATCCTATGTTTAAAAAATTGAGTTCACTAACTTAGTATCAGCTATACTAAAGAAGGCAATTTCCACTACAAAATAAATGTAATAAAACAAATAATCAATTATATGTCATGACTACCAAATGAGATTAGGAATTCAATCATGTATTTGGTTACTTCCACTATTTTATTTGAAATAATAGCCCTTACTATTATTCGAAAAGATTACTCTAACCTTTCTAGTAGGCTAGGATCCCATTTAAATATAGTTGATCTTGAGTTTGCTCAACAAACCAACTAAACTTAAATTAGGTAGATAAGAACTTTATTAATCACATCTCATGTGACTCCTAGATATATTATGTAACATCCCGTTTCCAGAGAACGGGTCGGACCAGAGAAACGGGTCCAAGTGTGGTAAATCAACACATCTCATGC
>JANQBM010855740.1:0-13683 GCA_025594535.1 Erythroxylum domingense | reverse complement strand
AATTCAATCAAAGCTATATATTTATCCCATGCTCCTTGAAACTCCAAAACATAAGCTCTGAGCATATCCTCGATAGTCTTGATCGTTCTCTCACTTTGACCATCTGTCTGAGGATGAAAGGTCGTACTGAAATTCAATTTGGTTCCTAAAGCTATCTGTAAACTACCTCAAAATCTTGAGGTAAATCTAGGGTCCCTGTCTAAAACTAAGGGCACTGGAACCCCATGTAATCTCACAACCTCATTCACATATTGCTGAGCTAACTGATCTAGTGAAAGATTTTCTCTCACTGGCAAGAAAAGAGCCAATTTGGTCAGTCTATCCACAATGACCCAAATAGCATCATGTTGCTTCGGAGTCTTTGGCAAACCCATAATAAAACCCATTATGATTTGTTCCCATTTCCACTCCTGAATAGGTAACGAATGTAATTTCGTAACTGGAGCTTGATGCTCAGCCTTAACCTGTTGGCAAGTTATACACTTAGAAATAAACTCTGCTACTTGCTTTTTCATTCCAGGGCACTAAAAATGTTGTTTTAATGTGTTATACATCTTGGTAGTACCAGGATGCATAGCATAAGCAGCCATATAAGCTTCTTATAAGATTTCCTTCCTTAGATCATCAACAATAGGCACACATAGTCTCTGCTTTAACCATAACATATCATCTCTAAATTCAAACTCAGAATCTGTATTCTTCTTAACTTTCTCAATCAGTTTCACCATTTCAGGATCTTTACTCTGTACTCTTTCAATCCGATCATTTAATATTGGCCTCAGTTTCAATGTAGCTATCAGTGCTTCACTTTGTTCTACATTCAACTCCACATTCAGAGCTCTCAACTGTATCAGGCTTGGTGACCTTAATAACTGGATTTCAGCTACACTGGTATTCGACTTTTTGCTCAAAGCATCAGCCACTACATTGGCCTTCCCCGGATGATACTCAATTATGCAATCAGAGTCTTTCAATAAATCTATCCATCTTCTCTATCCCATGTTCAGCTATTTCTGGCTTAATAGATATTTCAAGCTCTTATGATCAGTGTATATCTGAAATGTCTCGCCATATAAGTAATGTCTCCATATCTTTAGAGCAAAAACTATTACTGCAAGCTCTAAATCATGTACCGGATAATTCATCTCGTGAGACCTTAATTATCTCGATGCATAAGCTACCACCTTACCATACTGTACCAATACACATCCTAGTCCCTGATGCAACGCATCATTGTATACCACATATCCACTGGATCCTAATGGAATAGTCAACACCGGCGCTGTAGTCAATCTATGTTTCATCTTTTCAAAACTTCTCTGGCACTCATCATTCCATCTAAAAGGCACATTCTTTCTCATAAGTTTTATCAAAGGGGCCAAAATCAATGAAAACCCCTCGACAAACCTTTATAATACCCGGCTAATCCAAGGAACCTCCGGATCTCAGACACATTCTTCAGAGCCTCCCATTTCATTACAACTTCTATTTTCTTTTGGTCCACCTGAATGCCCTGTCCAGACACGATGTGACCCATAAATATTACTTGATTAAGCCAAAATTTGCACTTGCTAAACTTGACATATAACTGTTTCTCTCTCATTGTCTGAAGAACCATTCTTAGATGTGCCACATGATCTTCTCTACACTTCGAGTACACTAAAATGTCATCAATAAAGACAATTACAAATTGATATAAATAAGGTTGAAATACCTTATTCATCAATGCCATAAAAGCTACCGGAGCATTAGTAAATCCAAATGGCATTACCAAAAACTCGAAGTGCCCATATCTGGTTCTAAATGCACTCTTGGGAACAGCCGTCTCAGCTATTTTTAGCTGGTAATAACCCGATCTCAAGTCTAACTTTATGAATATCTGAGTTTCCTGTAACTGATCAAAGAAATCATTAATCGTCGGTAATGGATATTTATTTTAATCGTTATCCGATTTAACTACCGGTAATCAATACACAATCTCAAGATGCCATCCTTCTTCTTTACAAACAATATTGGAGCTCCCCAAGGTGACACACTAGGCCTGATGAAACCCTTATCTAACAATTCCTACAACTGGGTTTTCAGTTCCTTCAATTCAACAAGTGCCATCCTATATGGAGGAATTGATATAGGAGCGGTATCTGGGACAATATCAATAGTGAACTCCATCTCCCTATCTGGGCGTAAGCTCGGTAGTTTAGCTAGAAACACATCCAAAAATTCCCTGACAACTAGAATGTCCTGAATGGTTTGTTTATTCCGAGTACCCACCACGTGGGCCAAATAAGCCTCGCATCCACCTAGGATCAATCTCAAAGTACTTAGAAATGAAATTAGTCGGGCTGGCACTGCCTGACTAACTCTTCAAATCATTACTTTTGGCTCATTAGGGGATTCAAGCACTACTTCCTTAGTATAACAATTCATCACTGCCCTATGAGCAGTCAGTCAGTCCATGCCTAAGATGAGGTCTATCTCTCGGTTGCAATATAATCAAATCAGCTTCTAATTATGCCTGATCAATCCGAACTATACACCCTTTACATACCTCACCAATCACTGTTGTGCTACCCACTTGAGTACTCACTATTAATCCACATTTTAGTGTCTCACGCTCACAATACAATCTAGATGTCAGATACGGGGTAATGAATGAATGTATAGATCCTAGATCTACTAGTGCATATGATTCAAAATTAAAAACATTCAACACACCTGCTACCATATCTGGGGAGTCCTATGCCTCCTGTCTGGTAATGGTGTAGACCTTGGCCTGAGATTGAGGCTAGTTGCTTCGCACCTCAGTCTTGACACTGAGCCCTGCTAGCTAAGTCCTACCTCTACCTCTGTCTCTCTGTGTAGGTCTGCTAGCTCTACTCTGCTGAGCTGTAGTCCCAATCATAATTCCTGCTCTAGCTCCAGGCTGTGTTTCTAACATCTCAGGGAAATTTTTGATCTAATGCTCGTATGAGCCACATCGAAAACATGCTCCCGATCTCCACTAACACTCACAGCCATGCTTTTTACCACAGTGCTCACATTCAGGCAATTGGTGCGACTGATTGGCAGACATCTGCCCTCTACCTCCCCCAGACTGAACAAATTTACCTCTTCCTCTAGATCCAAATTGTCTCGATCTAGACTGGAATCGAGACGAACTATTCTGACACTTTCTGAAGTTTCTGCTAGAATCAGCTTGAGACTCATCTTGCCTCTTACCTCTAACCTTCTGTTTGTTTTTTGCTTGACCATTTTTCAACAATTGTTCAATTCTGATTGAGGCTGCTTAGAGTTCTGTAAAACTGTTTAAGTTAGAAATGTTTAGTCTCGTTCTGATCTCCATGTTCAAACCATCCTCAAATCTTCTACATTTTTCTTCTTCAGTTGGGATCAATACAATTGCATATCCCATTAGCTCATTGAATTTTATCTCATACTCTGCTACTGTGAGTTTACCTTGCTTCAGGTCTAAAAATTCTTTCTTTTTCTGATCCATATAAATCTTTGGCATGTAATTCTCTCATAAAACTCTCAGGAAATCCCCCCAGGTCAAACTACAAGGTCTGGTGGTACTGCCCGGAACAATTTTCCACCACTGATATGCGGGACCTTATAGGAGTGAGACAGCATAGTCGACTTTTTCATCTACCTCACAGTCCATTTGGTCGAACACTCTTTCATTTTGCTCAAGCCACCCTTTTGCTTCAGCCAGGTCTGTACTTCCGTAGAAGTCCACAGCCCCTTGTTTTCTTAACTTATCATATCTTCTTTCCCGCCTCATGGGAATTCTCAGAGGCATCTGAGCAAACTCTGGTATAGGAGACTCTAAATGACTCCTACATACTCCATTTCAGCTGACTCTCCAATGTGATCTCCTATAGAAGGTGACCTATAACAAACAAAAGTTGTGATCTCTATCGGAATATCTCTCGAATTATCATATCTCAACTCATATTCGTCCCTAAAGATGCCAAACTATGCTCTGATACCAAAAATGCAACATCCCACTACCATAGGGTACATACCCAAACTTTTAGGAACATAACCTACAATAATAGTATGTTGGAGCAATAACAAATCCAACTTACGTATGGCATCATCTAACATACTCGAAAATACTAAATTTTTTTGAAACATTCACTTCATTCATTTATAAAGCTTAAATTGTTTCCATCAAACAAATATTTTCAAAACCATATACAAGTTCTAGCAAAACTACAAAAATAACAAAACTATATCACTTATAGTGTCAGCTGACAAATCTTTGAGTCATTTCTCCATCTAAAAGATTCCTTAAGTCCTGACTAAGGAACTAGGTCTCCTGTCTCGTACCTGAAAAGCCACATTGCAATTTTTGATGAGTTTTGCAAACTCAATGAGTGAACCATCATTGATGAATTCACCGGATTACATATACACATCACATATATCACAGATATTCATTCAGAACATATAATTATTTTTCAGATACTCACACATCATGGCATAACATATGGTCACTCATCACAGCTTCGTAAATCATTCATGGATTTCAATCTTATATGAATGCTATATGCATGAGACTCATATTCGTTCTTATTATTGTGACTAAGTGCCTATCATATACTTATACAAAGATTGGCCCATAGGGCTCAGTTAGAACAGAATCACGGAGCATAGCTCTACGGGTAGAACATATATCACGGAGTAAAGCTCTATATGGAAGCACTTCAAACTGGCTACTTAAGTCACAAAGCCTTTATCTGAGCATGCATTTTATGAAATGCATCAAATACTGAATATGTCATATGTCACAATCTTATACAAATGCTTAAATAAAGTTTTTCACAGTTATCAGACCTAATTTCGGCATTCAACTTTTGTTGAGAATCAAATGTCATTCAAAATTCATATCAAATCAGAGCACTTCTAATACATGCCCAACTATTAAACTCCTCAGACCTCAGGTCCAGAATCCAGAAACAACACACAAACAGTTTAATAATATTGGAAGTTTAACAAATCAAATTAAATTAAAATCAAATCAATCCTACGAAATCATCTAGGTTGACTCACTATACACTTCAAGAACCTATTGCTTGGATGGTCCGAAAATGTCCGACTGGCGTCCGATGTGCTCTTCTAAAACATACACAACACATTCACAAACATCACATTTTTGCATAAATTTACAAGTATTCTTTTATGCACATCAATGTATAAAAAGTATGCACAATGCATGTTCAATGACAAATCTGGGTATCTTATTGTAATTATCATCATCAAATTGATAAGATGTCAAAGCCCTCATTAATATCATTTGGTATTTATAATTTGGACCAAAATAAAACAATGTGAAATCAATATCATAACCTAATTGACCACTTCAGATTTTCTACCCATATAATTTCGGGTCAAATTTGCATAATTAATCTGATAGGGTAAATGAAAAATTTATTCAAAACTTCCTTCTTAAAAGTTGTTATACAGTGTCTTAAGTTTCTAAAGACTCTAAGAAAATCCAATTTGATTCCGTATTCAATGAGTTATACACAAAATACCATGGACTGTGCACATTTGAACTTTTGGCTAGTACATGATCATACCCTCTAATTCTGCAACTCATATCTTTCAGCTCAAATATCGAAAAATTACAAACTTTATACCAATTTAAATATAAGAGAATAATCTAAAATTTTGGTGAAGACAATGCAGCCTAATTAAGCCCAAATCAGTACATTTTATTCAATAACCACATGATAAGATTTCTGTCCCTGGTAATGCTACAGACTAAGCTCAGACTCAATTACATGCCAATTTTGAAAATGATAGACATAATTAAAATTCGAATTTTTCAAAAACGTTGTAGAAATATGTTGCAAGTTTAATATGAATCAAAAATCATTCATTCAGATATCGACAGCTCAAGTTATAATTATAAAACCGAAGCATGATCATAAAAATTTTCCAATTCATAACATTCCAGCAAACTTCCACACTTTCATCCTATCAATCACTTTCAAATAAATTCAGATAACTCTAAATTTTTATGGGGAGAAATAAAAATGTCCTAGGAATAAAAATTTTTGGAGTTCAGATGAAAAAGTTATAGGCAAAAGACTTAGAGCTTTTCAATAAAATACTCTAGTTCATAGCCCATACATGCAACCCATCATCTTTTCTCTCTCTAGAACGCAGACCTTCCTCTCCACCGAAAACCCTTTTTTTTTTCCACTTTTTCACTTTTACACTCCATATCTACTACATCCATTACATAAACCAGCTTTCCTACTCTCCTTTCAGCTCAACAACTCACAGCAAAACAAAAGTCCAAGGTTCATACTTAATCATCAAAATCAGAAATCTCACCTTCACTTTCTGCATTTTTTCGTTTTGCCTTTATGACTAAAACTCTTCTTCCAACATCAACCACCCATGTATTGATCCGCGAGCATGAAAACATACACATTTCATGTATGCATCGATTAAAAAATTAAAACATCAATGTAACTTACTTGGTTTATACTTCAGCAAAATTCCAGAAATGGGGAGAGCAAATAAGAGGGAAAATGATGTAGATGGTTCGGTGAAACCAAGGAAAGCAGCTGCAGAAACTCTTTTTTTTTAGTGCTTTAACACATGTCTCCAATGCATGTCTTCCACTTGTCCACTAGATAAGCTACGATTTGTCTCATAGCTAATAGGTTCACATGTCACACATGATTTTATCTATTTGTCACTCCATAATTTGTCCATTTGTCAATTAATTTCTAATACAATTGTCACACTTCTATTTATCCCTTATTTCAATATTCTTCCTAGTCTAGAATACCTCTTTTTTATGAATTTCCAAAATATTCGAAATGTCTCCAAAAATGCGAAATAAATTCTAATACACACTAAATTTAATTTTCAAGATAATTAATCCGTAGTTCACCAAAAATTCTAAAATAGATACTATTATCACCAAATAAAATTTCAACTCAAATAATTCATCAAAAATTTCAAAATATCTAAAATATACCAAAATTGCCAAATCACAACTAATACACTCCAATTTAATCCACAATTTCCACTTATAAATCAAATTTGCTCGAAAATGCCAATGAATGCATGTACAATCATATGAATGTGCAAAATAAATGTGTATGTCATAATTAACTTATACGTGACGTGCATTTTCCTAATTTCACAATACCTTCTCCTAAATTACTACTCTAGCCTTAACATAGGTATCGGGATGTTACACATATTATACTGAATCACACAATTTTTTAATGCAGAAAATATGTATATAAATACGTGTGCATTCTTGTTTCACACCTTTTCCATCACGAAGAAGATGTTTAATCAACCGTCCATCTCCAAGCATGTCACGCACCTATCAATACTAAATAAGAGAGTTGCATCACACCATCGCAACAACTGTTATCAAAGTGAATACATTCCACATAAGTAAATAAACATAAAATGTAGAACATTCCAAGGTTTCCTCTCAACGTTGTTCTTATTAGTCTAAAGTAACTACAGAATAACAACAACATTTTAGTGTTAAACGCAACGATACCATGCTGGGACCAAAATATGTTATACGACTTGTAATATTAATAAGTGGGTGTGAGTAAGCAACTCCAGCAGCTTGTGCTTGCAACCTCGTTTATGCGGTAAAATAGAAGATTTAAATTCAGTACAAGGAGACCTATCACTTCGAATGATTCCAAAAATTACAAGAACAAGAACAAAGTAAAACATTTGAATAAAAAAACCTCCCAATGTTTAGAAAAACTCAAGTTTCGATCTCTAAATTAATCAAAGGTAGCATCTTTTAAAAAAAATTTCGAAAGAAATGAAACCCATTTGATATTCTCAAATGTTCAAACCAAATATAAATTGAAGATTCTAATCTACCTTTACGACATCAATAGGGTTAATGATTATTGTAGACAAGAACGTGGAACCAAAAGCAAAAAATCCTAAGAAAGAGGGTGGGTTCACAACCATTGTATTAGTTAATTGTTGATGGAGAATAAAGTTACGAAGCTTTGTCCGAAAAGAGCATACCTCAGCTTCAGCAAAAACACAAATTTGATGTAGATGTTCCATGAATCAATCGAAAAGAGGAAGGAAAGAGTTGAGGTGGGAAGAAAATCAAAAGAGAGATGAGCATCGGCTTGGCTTATATCAGCGTAAAATTGACAGTTTGAACTTATTAAAACATCGACGTTTTGGTATGGGAATAGCATAGGAATACTGATTTATGAAACTATAGCTTTGTGGTCACATGCTTTCCACGCGACACTTTAATATTTTCCTTTTTTGGTTACAAGGGGAAAAATTACAGAATTAAATCCTTACATAGAAGGGAAATAATATATTATGGCGGAAATATCCAAATGCGCATTGGGATCCCTTTAAGCACTTTAAGCCTTGCTAAAACATCATCAATACGATTATGTTCTCTATTGATATAAACAAATGTGACAACCCAATTCTAATCCCTCATTGATCTTATCATGTTGATAATATCCCTAAGTCAATGATTACTAACGCCACTATTGGACGAAACAATGTTGATAACTTCCATACAGTCGAATTTGCAAACAACGTGTTTATAACACTGGTCCCAAACGTGTTGGAGTCCAACCTCTATAGCAAGAAGTTCAGCATGAAGAGAATTTCCAGCAATCACACTACATGAGAAACCCAACAGCCAGCGCCCACAATGATCTCTAAGAACACCTCTGCGTCCCATACGATTTAAATCTTGCACCCAGCTGCCATCAACATTTAGTTTAACAGTCTAATATTAGGTGTCATACAAGAATTTTGGGCAACTCCAAGCCGTCCAAATTTGCGAACCTCTAGTATAGAGTTCAAAATTTGGCGAAGAACAAAATTAATTGGCCAATGTTGATCGTTGAAGGCATAATTATTTCACCATTTCCATATCCACCAAAGTGCAGTGATAGGGAGTACTGAATCCTTTTGTTGCATTATAGAAGCAAACCAGTTTTGAAAAGGTATTGCATCAGTCAAATAAGGTAGAAGAGGTCTAAAGTGAAACCAAATACTTCGAGAGAAAGAGCAACTTCTGAATAGATGATCGATATCTTCCATTACGTCACCACAACAAAGACAAGCTACATGCTCACTAAGATTGTAGCGCTATCTCTTATAATTGGTCGGGAGAGCATTTCTTTTGATTTTCCATAAGAAAAACCTTACCTATTCAGGGGCTGAACATCTCCATATTAGCTTCTAGATTCGTGAACCTGGGGTCAAAGATTGGTTGAGCCAATTGTAACATGATGCCGCTGTGTAGTTGCTATTGGGTTTGTCCCTCCAAAGAATTGCGTCTTCCCCTACTTGGTTTTGAGGAATGGGTACATTGCTAATTTCCTCTATGATGTCCGGAGAAAGTGTGGTATAAAGAGAATGAAAGTTCTAGACCCCATGGTCCCAAAGATCCGCAATAGAAACTTCTATGTCAAATATGTGTATGAAAGGTAGCCGATCACATATCCTTGCTGTTCCCAACCAATCCTTGTACCACAAAGATGTCTCTCCAGAGCCTAGGGGCGCACAAAAACCCCCACTTAAAGCATTCTTCGCATTGATGATTCCTTTCCAAATATAAGAATTTCCAGCCTTGAATTGAGCCGCAAGGACGGAGATAGCACCCTAGTATTTTTTAGTTAAAAATTGGACCCAGACTTTATCCTTGTTACGAAGTAAATTTTCCACCAATTTTCCTAGCATGGCTTCATTATTCTGCCTTACACAGCGAAGGCCAAGACCCCCTCTATCCTTCGATTGTGTTATATCATTCCAAGTAACCAAATTCTAACTACAACCATGCGCTTTATTCGACCATATAAACTTACAAATGGATTTATCAATATGATCACAAACTGATTGCAGTATCCAGAGAGCTTGCATGGCATAAATCGGCAGTAAGGAAAGCACGGTCTTAGCCAGACATAATCTACTTGCCTTGTTGAGCAATTTATTTTTCCACATTGCAAATCTACTATTATCTTTATCAATGATTGGATTAAAAATTTCTATCTTGACTCTACCTTTTAGAAGAGGTAGTCCTAGATATTTCCCAAGATTGCTAACTCTTCGAATGCCCAAAATAGTAGAAAATTCACTTTGTCTCCTATTATAAATACTGCAAGAACAAAACATCCTTGGCATTTCCACATTAACTTTCAACCCAGAGGCTTCACAGAAAGCATCTAAAGTTTTAGAGATCAAATGCATTTGCTCTTTAGATTCCTGACAAAATAAAAGCGCATCATCCGTAAAAAACAAGTGAGATATACCAATGCCCTCTTTGGTTATGCGGAGTGGATGTCAAGCTCCATCATCCAATAGTCTCTGAATTTGGATAGCAAGCCTCTCCATGCAAAGAAAAAACAGGTAGGGGAGAGAGGATCCCCCTAATGAAGGCCCTTTTGAGGAGTGAATGAAGGTAACTTAGAGCCATTCCAAAGGATTGATAAGCTTGATGTTTGAACACCCCACATAATGAGATTAACTATGGCAGCAGGAAAACCAAAATCATAAAGAGTAGCTCGTAGGAAGTCCCAAATAACTCTGTCATAGGCCTGTTCAAGATCAATTTTCAAAGCCATTAATCCCTTACCTCTCCTGGTAGTGTGAATAGTGTGTATGGCTTCCTGTGCCAAAATGATATTATCTCTAGTCCCTCTGCCTGGAATAAAACTACCCTGTAAGGGATTAATTAACTCATATAGCAAAGGGCGGAATCTATTGCCTAGAACTTTGGCAATTATCTTGTACCTAACATTGTAGAGACTTATTGGTCTAAAATCCTTAAGACGGACTGGATTATCCACTTTAAGGATTAAAACAACAAGAGTCTCTAAAAGAGCAAGGTTAGCTCTTCCTTCCAGGAAAGCCATGGAAATCATCTGATGAAGGTCTCTAGCCAGAATAGGCCAATATTGCTTGTAGACAAAATTTTGAAAATCTTCGAGGCCAGGGACTTTATAAGGATGCATAGCCATGACTGCTCTTCTTACTTTATCCATAAAGACTGGATACAAAAATCTTTCCTATTTATCTGGAGAAATGGTGGGAGTGATATTATCCATAATGTAATTCCTACACACCTGCACATCCATGATGAAAAGATTAGTGGAAAAAAATGTGCTTCCTCTTGAAGCACCTGGGGGTCCGTGCACCAATCTCCATTCCCAATATATAAGCCATGAATTTTATTTCTTTTTCTTCGACCAATAGTTTGGGTATAAAAGAACTTGGTCTTATGATCCCCAAATCTAACCCAGTTCTCCCTTGATTTTTGATACCATAGTAATTCTTCTTGAGTGAGAATGTCATCATACTCTCTCTGGAGGGAATTTTTAAGGCATCTAAGGGCCTCCCTTTCTCTGATATCAAGCTCTTGTTGAACACCTATCAATCTTTTTGCTACTCTTCTTTTTCTGCTATGAATGCTTCCAAAAACTTCTTTATTAAAAGTTAGGGAAGCCTCCTGCATGGCATAAAGTTTTTAGAGATGGAATTTGCCTCCTGTTCCTAAGTTTCACGCACTAAAGCTTCAAAGGATGGATGAGTGGCCCAAGCCACAAGGAAACGAAAAGGACGATTCCCCTTGTCTATGTTTCCAGCGTCACATTTAACCAAAATAGGGGAATGGTCAGAGTAAACTCTGGTCAAGTGCTCTACATAGGCTTCAACATTCATCTACCATTATTTTTTCTCACCCAAGTGAATAAAGAGCCTGTTACCCCCACGTCTAGAAAATTACACGCATCCATCATGCCCAACATCTTCATAGCTCTGTGAGTACAAAATCCTCCCCCCACAACTTTTGAAGGAGCATAAATTTCATTATAGTCTCCTAATGCTAACCAAGGATCATTAGTACATTGCCTCAAGTTAGTAAGATGTTCCCAAAGCCTCTCCCATATTTAAGGATTTGGACTTGCATAAATACAACTACAATTCCATTGCCTTCCTCCACGCTTGGCTAAAACTGTTACTGCTTGGGGATAAAAATCAAAGGGTTGAATATCAAAGTCCTTGTTCTCAAGAACAAGAACCCAAATGCCTCCACCATGACCCACTGCCTCCACTACACAACACAAAACATAACCTTGTTTCTTCCAAAACATAGCCACAGCATCAAACTTGCAGTGTGGTTCAAAGAAAACAAAAATAGAAGGTTGAAAGGATCTAATAAGATTTTTGGCACGTCTCTGTCCTCTAGCACAAACTCCCCTTCTAATGTCCCCTTATTGCTTCCCATTAAAACAGAAATTGGAAAGGAAGATAAGAGACTCATTAGATGGTTGAAGGGGTCTCAACTGTCATGGAGTTCTCATGAATAACCACATCTCCAAGGTTTGGAGGATTATTAGATGATGCTTTGTCATCCCTATATGTTGTGCATGTAGTGGCGAATTGTGCCGCATCATTGAAACTATATGTATGACCGCCCACTAGTACAAGCTCCTTAGAAGACATAGCTCCTGGCCTTAAGTCAAGGAAATTTTCCCCTCCAATCCAATTGGACTTGGTAGGAGTTTGAGTGGAAGGATCTGGTTGCATGGTGAGCTTCCCCTTCACGTTAGGATTTGTATGGCTAGGATTTAATTGACCATGATTGAGTGTTATTATTCCCTGCTTGGCACCATCACGTCTGAAACACATTTTAGTATTGGACCCCACCACACGAGCTGATGTCTTCATAGTTCCAGCATTAAATTCGATATTGGTATCCATGGAAGGATCAGGCATATCCATAATCGTAGATAGAGCGTCAAATTTGTTATTGTTTTTAACACCCTTTATATTCTCCCCAATTTGAGCCTTGGATTGCTTAGTTGTTTGTTTCTTCTTTTTCTGCACCACTAACCAAATCCCATGTGGGTCCATAGGAGGGTTAATGGTCTCATTATTATCTCCATACATTCTGCCTTCAATTACGTTTTGTATATCGTTATCATTAACTACTCTTATGGTTTGCGCCGTTTGTTCCTCTATGCTGTTTGCCACCGTTGTTACCCTTTCTGGCATTACCACAGGGTCACGTTTGTGCTGTACTGGGTGCAATGAACAATTTCTGGATACATGGCCATAGCATCCATAGTATGAGCACAAAGGATGAAGGCCCTCGTATTCAATGTTATACCATATGTCCCTCACAAATAATTTGCCAATTACAGGCTGATTGAGATCTATTTCAACATATACTCGTGCGAAACGACCCAGATGCATGTTCAACATACACATATCTACTTTAATAGGCTTACCCACCGCTGTTGCCAACGTGAGCAATATGCTTTCATCATAGAATTGTAGACCAAGTCCTGGTATACGTATCCATACCATCGTAGTGTTGATCTTTGAGTTTGCAGCCACAAAGTGTAAAACCCCCACACCGCAGGGTATGCACCGGGACGCCCATAGGTCATTTCGGTACATATCCTATGATAAGGGAGCGCTATGAGCGATCACTACAATACTCCACATGGCATCATATCAATTTGAATAATTAAAGCAGTAATTGTAAAACACAATATTTTTAAAACCAAACTCTTCCTCATTTCATTGATCAAAAACAAAAGTCTATACATCAGTCATACTGTACTATCTGTACAAAAATCCCAAAAGCCTAATACAACATACTGTATGAAAGAGGAAGAAGTA
>JANQBM010855723.1:0-34594 GCA_025594535.1 Erythroxylum domingense | reverse complement strand
TGGTTGAATTGATTGGTTGTATTTATTTTGCTTGAGGACAAGCAAAGATTCAAGTGTGGGGATGTTGATAGGTGTGCATTATGATATGTTTTTTATAGGTTATTAACATATGTTTTCTTGCATAATGGTTGATTATTACTCTAGTTTAGGATTCAGTTTGCATGTTTTCATTAAGTTTGATTTCCATTGTGTTCTAGTGTGTTGGATGATAATTGAGGGTCAGAATTGCTTATTTCTGTGTAAGAAAGGAGAGGAAGCAAGTTAGAGGATAAACAAGAGAGTATAGAAGAGAAGACAAGAGGATTACATCTGGGACCAATTCCCACGAAAAATTCCCACAAACGTAGGAAATCACGACATAATATTTCTGCCTATAATTCCCATGCTCGTGGGAATCATACAGATTCCCACAGACGTGTGAATTGAAACCAGAAATAATATGCGAGGATTCATTAAACCTACGTTTTTGGACTAAAAAAAGAGAAGGAAGCCTCCATCTTAAGGGGGAATGACACTTACCTATAGAAAGACCATCCTTGGGTGAAGAACACATGTTTGGAGCATGAAAGAAGCATTGAAAACAAGGATCATCATCAAGATTGGGCAAAATAGCACATCAACACCAAAATTCCAGATTTTGGCAAAGAAGAGGAATTTTCTTATGCACTTTCTATCATTTTAATCTCTTTCTTTCTTTGTAAAGATGGATTATTTGAATGTTGATAGTGTTATGGAGACTATGTTCGGCTAATTTCATAATAGGGATTGTTTTTTCATTATTTTGTCAAAACCCATGTTTTATGGAATTGAATGATGTGTCTATGATAATTGTTGTTCTTAATTTCCATCTTGCAACAAACAGGGAGACAGAATAAGGAGAAAGTAATCTCTAGCATTTAGATCGTTTAATTTAGACTTTCTCCAATTGCGATATTATCCATTGTTTACATTAGTCTTTTAATTTTAATTTAATTTTCTAGATTAATTGCATTAAACAATTTTATTTCTTAAACAAAGTCTTTTCTAAGTTAAGTGGTGTCTAGGCATCAATCCCTGTGGGATCGATATCTGCTCTTTCTAACTAGAAGTCATGACTTGTTCACTTCCAGTTTTTGAGCGTAAAACAAGTAGATAGGTTTTACAGCCCATCAACATGTGACAAGATAAAGATCAAGCCTCAGAATGAGGTATGAATTAAGTTTCCTTTTTATTTTGATTTGTGTTAATCATTTTATAGAATTAAAGAGATCTTGGTTTATAGGAAATGAAAAATTATGAAAACTTTCATAATTTTTCTGCTACAGTAGAGATTGAATATTGACCCGATTTTCTAAAAGTGGTATTAGAGCCAAAGTTCAATTTTATGATTTAGTTAAAAGTTTTTGATTGTTATCGATAATATAATTTTGGAACTGAATTAGAATATGAACAGTTCATATTCTGAACCCATAATTGTTCTAATTGTTGACGTAAGTTTTAAAAAAAAATATAGAATTGCATCTCATTGTTCTTGTTTCTAGAAATAGGTTTTTGGAATTTTTAAATATGCGTCTCCTTTACTTGTTGTAGTTTTCTGAACACTAGATAAGCATGCCAAGCATTGAGACGCCCAATGATTGAGTTTCTGGAATTCCTCAACATCAACATTTAGTTTTGGTTTGTGTTTTGTGGAAATTTGTTTTCGATTTTTTCATTTATTCTGCCTTGCTTATATTGAAGGGTTGAATCTAGTTGCGAACCGTCACCAGTTCAACCGTAAAGCCAGTGGCATTGCCACTGGTTTATGCAATCAATTAAAGGCATCGCTCGTGACACCATTGGCTAGTTTGTGATGTCATTAAATGGCATCGTTGTCCACGCCACTAGGTCACTGACGATGCCTTACACCCATAGAGTGGTGGTGCGATGGATGGATTATATGTTGTGTTTTGGGTTTGAGAAACTCATAACTAGTGCTTTATAGATGTTGCATATGTTCTGGAAAACTTATTTTTATGTGGCAGTTAGGTTTTGTTTAAGTATTGAATAAAGCTCAATTGTTCTCCAGAAAACCTAGATCTGGAAAACAAGAAGGCTTGATAGTTCTAGAGAAATCCCAGATCTCGAAGAGTAGGAAGGCAAAACTGGAGTTGTTGCTTATGGGTGTTGCTAGTTTTTCTTGCTTAGTCGTTAGAATGTGATTTCATAAAATGGGGTCAGTTACAACGCAAAGAGAAGACGACTATGCAATTTATGGATTTGCGTTTTATGTTATTGGCGTCGCTGCCTAAAAGTCTTGATCTTTTGGGCATTGTTTGTGTTTTGGTGGCTGGTGAGTTTTGGAAACTCACCAGTGGCAGTCGCCCACCAGCGGGCATCGAAGGTGAACATAGAAGAGACGAAGGGGAGAGGCTGATGACGTGAGAGAATAGAATGATACCCTATAGTCAGAGAAAAATGGGCACATGCACCCACGTTTTAGGAGCAAAATAGGGAACATGTGAAGAATATGTGGTTCCAGTTGGAGACTTACCGGTCGGAAAAATTGGGATGAAGATCTATAGAAGACAGTAGCACATCTTAGAGAGGTGAATGGCGCGTGCAGTGCAAGCACCAGACACTTCCCATTTTTTAATTATTTTAAAAAACTTTTATACTATTTATTTAATGAAGATTAAATTTGTTTATATTTCTAATAAATTTGAAAAAAAGTGTTTTTATAATTTTGAAAATTTTGTTTTCAATGCTTAATTTTATTAGGAATGATTTGTAATTTAGTTTAATTTTCAAAGGGTTGGATTATTAAATTAAATTAAATTATCCATTCAATTCCAATATTAAGTTAATTATTTGTCTTAATATGGTTAAGATTAATAATTATATTGATTCTAATTATTTTTGGAAAGTGATTTATAAAATTAGAAATAATTATTTTCAATTAGATTGAAATTAATTAATTACTCTTTAAAATTAAAAAAATTGTTTTCTTAAGTAATTAAGAAATATGTTTCTTAATTAAATTTATTTATTTCAATTTGATTGAGATAAATTAAATTTATGATTTTATTTGTTTAGAGAATTATGATTTAATATATTGAGAAATTGTTTCTTTATTTATGAATAATAAGTTTCTTGAATTTTAGAAAAAGTACTTTTCTTGACTAATTTTTGAAAAGTGTTTTCATTTATTAATTAAGAAATTTGTGCTTTCTTTAATATTTTTTGAAAATAGTTTTCTAATTTATTAAAGAAAGATTTTCTAATTAATTAAGAAAACAATATCTAAATAAATAATATATCATGACTTTTTTAATTAAATTTAAAAGTGTTATAGTTAATTTTGAAAGTAGTTTCCTTTTAATTTTAGAAAATAGTTTTCTAACTGAGGAAAAATAATTGCTAATTAGATTAGAAATTTTTAATCGGATTACAATGTGTTACTTATATAATTTTGAAAAAGAAGTTTTTCTAAATTATAATAAGTAAGAAGAATAATTTATTGAAACTTTTTTTCAATTAATTTTTGTTAAATGAGTCAAGATAAACTAGAAATAATTTCCAATTGGATTTGAAAATTGTTATCAAATCAAATTAAATTTCTATTTAGAATAGAAATTTAATTTATTTAGGAATTAATAGTTTTAATCTAATGTAAATTTTCCAAGGAGTTGGAGATATTTTTTTAGTTTATGAAGATCAATAACTAGAATCAAACGAAGCTTAATATTTTATGCATATAATTTGATTATGAGTGCATAAGTTGCATATATTATTTATATAGTTTGTATATATATTGGATGCATGATAAATTGTATGTTTTATATTTGTGATGTTTTACATGCAATTTGTGTTTGATGAGACAAATGAAGTTAAATCTCTTATTAAAATATTAAGTAAATGTTAAGAACGTAGTTGTTGCCTTCCACTATTATAAGAATAAACTAGAGTTATGTTTATTGTAGGATTGTTGAGCAAACTCAAGGCCACTTTAACCCAAATATGTTTAGTTTTATGATAATGGGTCGTACTTAACTAAATTTGTGTGATTTAAATGAGCAAACTTATGATCACATGAATTTAGAGGTAAGGTTAGGAACAATATATTAGATATGTTTTGGCAAGAGTAGTCACCTAACGGATCTAGGAGTCACATGAGATGTGATTGATAAAGTTGTCTTTTTACCTAATTTAGGTCTAGTTGGTTTGCGAACAAACTCAAGATCAACTATATTTGAATAGGATCCTAGCCCAATAGAAAGATCAACTATCTTTCTGAATAGTAGTGAGGCATATTATTTCGAATAAAATAGTGGGAGTAAACAAATGCATGATTAAAATCCTAATCTTACTTGGTAGTTATAGCATTTAATTGATTACTTGCTTTCTTACATTTATCTTATTATGAGTGAAAGTTACCTTGTTTAGTATAGTTGATGTTAAGTTAGTGAACCCAAGTTCTTAGACATAGGATATGTTTGAGAAGTGTTCTCAAAAGTAAGAAAAGAAAATTATATGTCCATTATGTTATTATGTTATAATCCCTGTTGAGGATTCGGTGACAAAGTTTTAGAGATATGTCAAAATCATGTAAATGACAAAATGTATTGACATTTTGAGTTAACTAATGTCTTATAAAATTTGAAGACAACATATAAGATGTAAGTCAACACCATGATAGCAAGATGCAAGAGGTTGCATTGAGTAGAACTAAAAGGTATAATACCTTGATGAAATTGTTTCATTTAATTTAGCCTACTAAAAACATAATTATGGACTAAAATTAAAGGCTTTGCTATAGTATGATAATAGTTTTCATAAGAAAAAAATGATTGTATGATTTTTCTTGCCTATATGTGATACGATAGAGATCATATGTATTTCTAATTCATACTAATGATTATTTGATACTGGATTTAGATTCAACATTATTGTAATGTTCAATGCATGGTTAGAAATAGATTGTTAAGTAAAAGTAGTTGATTCAATTTTATGCAAAGAGTTTGTATGTGTTGGATCAAAGGTGACTTATACTTAACATAAGTGGTAAGAATTAATAGTTGGATAGCTGAGATTATCCTTTTATACCATATTGGTTAAATCAACATAACGAGAATCATAAAATTAGATACTAGGATATGTGTATCCTTTTAATTATGAATTGTATGGAACTTGTGAAACTTATAAAGTTAAAGAATAACCAAATCAACATTTGGTGAAAGGATGATAATGGTATTGAATTGTTAAATTTTATATATATGATGCATTGGATGGAATAACAATTCATAGAAGGATAATATTATATTTCATTATATTACTAATGACTTTATGTGATATAGTCATATGTATTAAATGAAATGTTGATTTAGAATTTTGAAATTTTGAAATTGTTTAAATCTAAGTAGAGATTAAGCATTGAGAATGCTGAAGCACTTTAATGAGATCGTTTTGGTGAGTTTTATATTTTTAATTATCTATAAGGAATGAGATTCTTTGGTGAATAACTTCATAACAAAATTCCATAAGATTATGGATTTATGTAAGGAGTTACATACAATATGAGATACTTTAGGATGCAATAGTATTTCTTCTATAGTGATGCCTAGTACAATAACTTACCTTCAATAGTTCCAATTGAATCAACTAGCAAGATTTCATATTAGATATGAAATGTTAGGTCTTTGAAAGAGTCAAAGTTAATGATTCAATAATGTGATGCTTGGTTGAAGTATACATTATCCATTAAGTTTAGAACTAAATTGGATAATAAAAGGTTATGAGATATCTAAAAGATTGGATATAATCTTACAAATTCATTGAACAAATTGTTTGACTAAATGTATACTTATATGAGAATGGTTTTTAAGATAATTAGTGGGAATAAGAAGGAATTTGAAAGGTTCAAATCTCATAAAATTACATCTAATTGGAAATAATGCCTTTAATGATACATTTGATGTATAGTTGAAAGGCTATGAGATATTAAAAGATTCACTTTCACGATGAATTCAAAAAGTTTGTTTTTTGATGATGATTATGAATTTATGTCTACAAGAACGTTAGTGGGAGTATAGTTTTCCTCTTCAGTAGGGGTATATGGAGACATATTGCTCATAGAGAACAACAGTTCTAATCTTTAAAAATTGAAGAAGAAGATAAAGTTATGTGTTTTTCTTACTTACGGTTGAGGGAAAACTGATTGAACGATTTTTTTTCTAACATTTATAAGCATGAACCAAATCAAAAACTTGGCCAATTCATATTCTTTCCAGTTGAATTGGGTGGTATGATCTCGGTTTTAAATCTTTGGCATTTTCTTTTCAGCAGAAAATCATCTAAGAACAGATTACAAGAATGCTGCTGGAGCGATTAATCTTTAATCGGCCCTATACATTGGGCCTTCTGATAACTTTTATTAAGCTTATTAAGGTGATTATCTTTCCAGATATGTCATGAATCTTTGCTTTCTTTCATGTGTTATCACATTATATTATCAACGTCGCTCTTTTTCAGGCACGATATCGTTTCTTTTTTATTTGATAGTGTCCAAGATATAACTTTTAGAATCGATAGTTCATAAGATGTGCACCTGAGCTTGAAAAACTATTTGAGTTGGTTGCTAGTCATATGTCGGCTTAAAATTCGTGGATGAGAGGATAGTCTTAGGTTGAGTTTCCAAAGTAGAAGCAAATGGATTACAAAGAAGAAAGAAAATTAAATTTAATATTTAAAATTTTAATTAAAATAATTAATAGTTAATAATTATTTAAATAAATAGTAGATACATGATAGTTATATGATAGGTATAAAAAATTCACAAAAATTAACATAGGGTTATTTTCATAACAAATAAAAAATTAGATATTTTAACATAATTTTTTAAAGTTTAAAATAATATTACAAATTTAAATTTTTTAATATACCTTAAAAAATGAATGTTATATTTCTTGCAAATATGCGAAATCTCCAAGCACATGCCAATATTGAATTCAAATTAGAAGGTTGTTTCTTATAAGATTATGTAAGATTATGAGTTAATATTTCTTGTAAAGATGCGAAATCTCTAAGCATATGCTAATATTGAATTCAAAATAGAAGGTTATTTCTTATAAGAAGACATAAGACTATGAGCTTTTTTGGTAAAGAGCTGATAAACTCTTTTTTAACTGATTGATCTATTTCAACTTGTTGACTTTATGAAAAAGCTATTTGGGTTGTTTGGTTATTAACTGGTTAGGTATACTGATTCAACCAAACCACCTAATTTTAAAAAATGAGTTAATTAAATTAGATATGTTCTTATCTCACGTTTTAACGAGATTTATAGTAGATGTTGTTGTTATTGTTGTTTCGATACGTATAAACTAATTTAACTTTGTCTAAGAAAATTTTTAAGGAACAATTTTTAAAATAACTATATTTTGATTTTTATGAAAATATGGTATTAACTAAAGTATTATTTTCAATGTCAAATAAGTTATAAGGAACATAATCTTATTAAGAAATTAAATTAAAAACCTTCATTTCACCGTTAACATAAGTGTTGGACAAGAAAATTAACTAGAACATCTTTTTAATATAATAAATAAAATATTTTAAAATTTCTTGCTATTGAGAATCTTTTTTTAATAGTCAAATAGTTTTTAGCATTATTTTATATTAAATAACTAAATTTATATTTAAAATTATTTATAAAATTAATAAAATGAAATATTTCATATCATATGGTTTTAATAAGGATATTAACAAATAACTAAATATTCATACAAATTTATATAATTAAGAAATCAATAATCAATTGATTTTTAATTCATTTTATATTCGATCTTTTATCCGATGAGGTATGTGAAAGTTAGTTAGTTTATTTAGAATTATTGGTTGCACATTTAAAATTATATATTAAAACAATTTTTTAATTCAAATTCATATCTTTACTTTAAACCGATATATTTTTGACAAATGGAAAATTCATCTTTCTCAATTAATGTTCAGCCTTTGTGCTCCATACCAATTGATATTCCTCCTCTTTTTTTTATCAGCGTACCTTAGGAATCAAGCACTCTAAGAAGGTTAAATCAATGTTTTAAAAATCGGATCGGGCATTGAATCGGTCAAAAATAAAGAACCTAAATTTTGAAAAAATTTTTTAATTAAAATTTAAAGAGATAAAGAAGGAATTTTATTAGTTAGATTGTGTAAGAATCTTGAAAATAAAAAAAACAATAAATTTATTGAAAAATAAAGATATATGAAATGAGCTTTAAAGCTAATAAAGAATAAAGAAAGAATTATTATCATATTATCGATAAACGTTTTTGGTGTTATTCACTCTCTTTAATCTTCTCATCTTCTTCAATTATCATTCATGCCAAACTTTTTCTGTGTTATTTATTTATTAAATTTTGGTTCTTCAATGTATAAGAAAACTAGCTAATTTTGTTGCTTAATCGGACGATTTCCTTAAGAAAACCATCAGTTTTATTTTTTATAAGGGTTATAAATACAAATTGGTCCAAAAATTAGACTGGTTCAATCCAATTTTAAAATTATTGATTAAAACTCAATTTAGTGATAAATTTTTGTAATTGTATTTTAATATAAATTTTAGGGATAACAAATTTAAAACTGCTTAATTTTTAAAACTTTTTAAATTCAGTTCTATCTTTTATTAAACTTTCAATTTAGTAATCAAAATTTGATCATCATCGTCGTTAAAACTGTGTTGAACTTGACGAATAAAGTCAACTTATCTAGTGTATAAGGCTCTTGCATTACGAGAGTCTAAGGTGGGTCATAATATACGCAACTTTTTTTGTATTTTTACAAAGAGGTTGTTTTCGTAATTTGAACATCTGATCTTATGATCACAAATGAGCAAGTTTATCGATTTCTTTAAGATTGAATTTTTTGAGCCTAACAAATACTGAAATGAATTTGCCAAAAACGAAGTAGTATGTTACCATTACAATTATGCAATGTACAATGTCCATTTCTCTAATTTCTTTTTCTTTTCTTTTATTTACACAATCCTTAAAATATTGAAAAGTCTGCCTCTTTTTGTTGACTCTGTTTCTTAAAATACTGTTCATTTAGATTTTTTGTGTAGGCTGGGGATCCTTAATCATCAATTTACTTGTATACGGTTACTAGAAAGTCAAACAATAGTGGCCACAAGCTCTAACTACCCACGCCTTTGTGGTCTATACTAATTGATATTTGTCCTCTTCCTTGGATAATTACGAAACTTTTTCATATTCTTTGATTTCCCAAAAACCAAGATCTCTTTAATTCTATAAAATGATTAACACAAATCATAATAAAGCTGAAACTTAATTCGTACCTTATTCCGAAGCTTGATAATAATCTTGTCATATCTCTTGAACCATTCTTGAAACCCATCCGTTTCAACCATTGCAACTGAACAAATGTCCAGCCTCTAACAGTATCCACAAAATGAGTTGACAGAACTCTGTAACTCTTACAGAGAGGGTTAAGCAAGAAGTGCTAGCTCCATAGAGCTTAAGCCTATTTATAATAAGCTTTGGACATTTTGGTAATTTAATTGAAATTCTAATTTTAATTAAACTTTAATTAGAATTACAAATAATTCTAATTAAATATCAATTATGCCCATATAAGATTCAATATATCATATTGATCCTTATTTATTGAATATCTCATATTTAATCATAAAATTTCTCAGACTTTATAATCAAGTCTAACTTGATTAAATTAACTTTGCTCTCCTTAACCCATTCTATATATGAGACCCATTAGGTTCCCAAATATATTGGCAATGATTATAAATTCTAATTCTAATTCTAATTCATAATTAGAATTAGATAAATTAAAACTTATTTTAATTTATGTTTAATTCTCCAATTAAACAATTTATAATCATAAATCAAGATTGTTGTCTAGCAGCGCATCATGATTACCCAAATATTTAGGAATGTCAAAGTGGTTTTGACTATCCTTTTATCTAGTATGATTTTTTCGTATAATTCAATCCTTTCGTCATATAATGTTTCGATTAGACGTAAAGCATGGAATTAATGTCTACTCTATTTTGAGTAGAATCATATTAGTTCTCTTCCATTAACTACAGATTCAATTAATGACATTTGTAAACTATTTACAAAGCATCATTTCACATTGGTCAAGTATTTCCTAAATCAATACTAATCGAGAACAACAAAATATTTTCCGTAATTACTTTAGGGTGATAAATCCTATCTTGATCACACATCTACCTCCATATAATTCATGCTACGTCCAATTACTACCGATTAAACGACCTATGATTAAATAGATCATAAGTAGTATCAAAACATAGTAATCCCTATACAAGATAACTCATATGACCTCAAGTCAAATGATCACTTATACAATCAACACTATAAGAATTCCATATATATATAAGTAACGTTCCAAATGGATTTCTCATATTGGGTCTATTAAGTGAACTTGTTCTCTAGTAAGCACCCACATGTTTGTTTAAGTATCTGTACACTTAGCCTATGAGATCGACTACTTCCTTCATATAAGGAAAAACAAAATGTGTGCTACTCTTTTTACGTTCTATTAATGTCCAATCTTAATAGAAAATGACTAGGAACATTTAGGAATAATACATAAATGCAATATGAATCTCATAATTATAATTTCATTATAATTTCATTTGCAATGTACAATTATCCCATAGACTTTATCACACATCTAAACTTATACAAGATAAAGAATGCCTTTAAATAATTTGTCACTAAACTACAACCATTGATTCCTAAGTAAATTAAATTCATATTCCAAATAGAAATTTAATTTGAGTTGAAAACAATTTTCAAATCCAATTGGAAACTATTTCCAGTTTATCTTGACTCCTTTAAAAAAATTTAATTGAAAGTAATTTTCAATAAATTATTCTTCTTACTTATTATAATTTAGAAAAACTTCCTTTCAAAATTATATAAGTAACACTTTCTAATCTAATTAGAAATTTCTATTTCTAATCTCATTAGAAATTACTATTTCCTTAATTAGAAAACTATTTGCTAATGTTAAAAAGGAAACTACTTTCAAAATTAAATAAAACACTTTTAAATTTAATTAATAAAGTCATTATACATTATTTATTTAGAGATTTATTTCTTAACTAATTAGAAAATCTTTCTTCAACAAGTTAGAAAACTATTTTCAAAAATATTAAACAAAGCACATTTTTCTTCAATAATAAATGAAAACATTTTCAGAATTTAATCAAGAAAAATACTTTTCTAAAAATCAAGAAACTTATTATTCATAAATAAGGAAACAATTTCTAAATAAATTAAATAATAATTCTCTAAACAAATAACAACATAAATTTAATTTATCTCTATCAAATTGAAAGAAATAAATTTAATTAAGAAACATTTTTCTTAATTACTTAAGAAAACTATTTTCTTAATTTTAAAGAGTCTAATTAATTAATTTCAATTTAATTGAAACTAATTAATCCTTGTTTTAGAAACTACTTTTCTAATTAGGAATTAGAAATCATTTAATTATTAATCTTAATCATATTAAGAAAATAATTACTTTAATTTTGAAATTAAGATCTCATCTTAATTAATATAATCTCATTATAATTATAATTTCTAACATAATCCAATTATGAAATAAATTATTTAAAATCTTGGCTAGATTCTAGTTATTGATTTGATAAATAATTTAATTTAATAATTCAACTTTTGAAATATTAAACTAAATTTCAAAAAAAATCCTAATAAAATTTACCCTGAATCAATTTTCAACAATTGGGAAAAAACTTTTCCAATTTTATTAAGAGTGTAAATTTAATGGAAATTCAGGTTTTTAAAACATTAAAATAAAATAAATTAAGAGAAAAGACTGTTTGGAAAAATGTGGAGGAGGTCTGTGAAAATGATGCCAAAACCTCTAAACAAAGAACACGTCGCCCCATCTTCTTCACATGTTCCTTGTTTAGCTCCTGAAATGTGGGTGAGTATACCCATTTTTCTCTAACTACCAGGTAACATTATATTCGCACACGTCACCAGCCTCTCCCCTCATATCTTTTGTCTCACACCATCACCTACTTCTGTGCTCCATTGGTTAAACCAGAGACTATGGCTAACTGTTGGTTTTAACCCTTGTTTGAAAAATTAAAAACCTGGCTCTAATACCGCTGATGGGAAACCGGGTCGAGATCCAATCCTGACTGTAACAAAATAATTACGAAACTTTTTCATAATCTTTGATTTCCTAAAAACTAAAATCTCTTCAATTCTATAAAATGGTTAACACAAATCATAATAAAGCATAAACTTAATTCGTACCTTATTATGAAGCTTGATAATAATCTTGTTGTATCCCTCAAACCATTCCTAAAATCGAACCGTTTCAACCACTATAGCCACATGAATGTCCAGCCTCTAATGGTATCCATAGAATGAATTGAGAAAACTCTGTAACTCTTACAGAAAGGGTTAAGTAAGAAATGCTAGCTCCATAGAGCTTGAGCCTATTTAATCTCATATTTAATCATAAAGTTTCTCAAACTCTACAATCAAATCCAACTTGATTAAATTAACTTTGCTCTCTTCATCCCATTCTATATGTGAGACCCATTAGGTTCCCAAATATGTTGACAATGATTATAAATTCTAATTCTAATTCTAATTCATAACTAGAGTAAGATAAATTAAAACTCCTTTTAATTTATCTTTAATTCTCTAATTAAATAATCTATAATCAAAGATTAAGATTGACATCTAGCAACATATCATGACCACCCAAATATTTAAGAAAGTGAAAGTGGTTTTGACTAAGCTTTCCGTGCATTATTTTTTCGTATAATTCAATCCTTTCATCAACCAATGTTTGAATTAGATATAGAGCATGAAATTAATGTCAACTTTATTTTTGAGTCTAATTATATTAGTTCTCCACCATTTACTATTGATTCAATTAATAACATTCGAAAACTATTTACAAAGCATCATTTCACGTTGCCCAAGGATTTCCTGAATCAATACTAATTGAGAACAATGAAACATTCTCCCTAATTACTTTAGGGTGATGAATCCTCTCTTTATCACACAACTACCTCCATATAGTTCATGCTACATCCAATTACTATCGATTAAACAACCTGTGATTAAATAGATCATAAGTAGTATCAAAACATAGTAATCCTCATATAAGATAAACCAACATTTGGATCAACATATCAGTTCTTCCAACTTTCGAGCTAGTCAAGCACTCTCATGTTGAAGTAAAAGGAATAAAACTCCATATAGCACAGATTGGAACTAGTAATTTGACCTAGCTATTACAACTTTGTTGGTTGTTTGAATGAAATGACCATAACAACTTTTGACAATAATAGGCCAAGAATTTTGATGGCAAATATGATTATTGGAGATGAAAAACCATTGGCTATGGTTGAAAGTAAGAGATTCAAGATATTTCTGAATTCAGTCTAACTGAATTTCAAGGTTTCAAGTCAGAATACATTGAGGAACGATATTTTCAAAATTTATGAGGACAATAAGAGAGAAAAATTAAGAACATTGTCAAGTGTTCAAGCACTGATTGCCATGACAATGGAAATATAGACAATCGATAAACAACAGAAGTGTTACATTGTGGTTATGGTACATTATATTGATAATGATTGGAAGTTATACAATATACTTTTGAGGTAATTTATATTCTTTAACATTATTATCATTTACTTTTTTCATCATTTTATGGATTTATGATTTATATTGTTATGCTTTTTCATGATAGGTTCATTTATATGCCGACACTGTATACAAGTGAAAAATTGGTAAACGTGATAAAAGACTGTTTGATGAGTTTAAACATCGACAACAAATTTTCCTCCATCATAGTCGATAATTGTAGCACAAATGATGCTATGATTGAGAAGTTGAAAGGTAAGACGCACTTTGGGAGCTCATTGGCTAGAGGTAAGTTATTTCACATGCATTGTTTGGCACATTGTTAACTTGATTGTAAAGGTTAGGTGGGAGACAATAAAGGAAGTAATAAAATGTATTTGGAGTAGTGTTTTATATTGGAGTGCAACTCCTAAAAGAATTGAAACTTTTGAAGATGTTGCATAAATTTTATGTAATTGAAACTTTTGAAGATGTTGCACAAATTTTATGTATTCCCTGTATAAAGAAGTTGGTTTTGGTTTGTTTTATCAAATGGAACTGAACCTTTAAGATGTTGGAGACGGCAATCCCATATGCTCAACTATTTATTAGATTAGCAGAAAGAGATCCTCAGTATATTTATGTACCATTAGAGGATCAATGGGACTTGGCTAAAGAACTTTGTATGAAGTTGAAATTATTCAATAGTTGGACTGAATTGTTTTAAGGAACAAAATATCTAACTTTGCACTTTATCCTTAACATTATGTCTAACATAAAGCATGTTTTAGGATTGTTGATGTTTGACTCCAATGAAATGTTTCAGACAATGGCAGAGCGGATGACGGAGAAGTTTAATTCTTATTAGTTTAAGGTTGGTAATATTGTTGCAGTATTATATGTGTTGGACCCGAGATACAAGATGGAAGGGGTTGAATATATATATAATGTATTATACAGTGGTGAAGGTCAAGAACGTCTACATACTATAAAACAATTATAGTATCAATTGTTTCATCATTATAAAGCCAAAATGCAACAAACTTGTGATCGAGATATAGGTACTTCAACTCAGACTTCAGTTTCAAGTTCAAGCTTTTCTTCTAACCCATTATTGACAGATTCTCCTTCAAATTTTTTGAAAGAGAAAAGGTCTAGGATATCTTATAGTACGATGGAGTTCAATAGATATGTTTATGAGGAGTGTTTTCCTAAAACTAAGGGTGAGTTTATCGATATATTATTATAGTGGAAGACATCTGCACATAATTATCCGATCATGCAAGCCATTGCACGGGACTTGTTGGCTATTTCAACATCAACTGTTAGTACTAGTGGTCGGGTCATTACTCCTCATCATGCTTGACTTCATTATTGCACTATGGAAGCTCTTATGTGTGCTCAAAGTTGGTTAAACAATGAAGATATTTATGGTAAATTCTTTTCCTTTTAATATATTTATTTTTACCTTTATATTATCTTACTTATTCTTGTGTTTTTTATTTTCCTACAGCCACAAGTATTAATGCGGTGGGGATTAGTGAAATTAATCGACCTATGGAAGGTTATTTTGATCAAATATATGAAGATGAAGGTATTTTTAAATTTCTTTTTATATAATATTACATTATTAAATATTGTTTTTATTTTAATATTATATTACAAAATATAATGATAGTACATATAGATGATTGGATCCAAAATGTGTCTGTTGACGACCTTACCAATAAGTACAATTAGAATCACATGATGCTTTTTGAGTCTCCACTCTCCAATCTATCCAGTTGCTGATTTCCTAATTATATCATTTTTGTAAAATTATTTAGATATTCATTTGTGTAGATCAAAATTTTCTCTGGTTAATGAATTTGGTTTTATCAATTTTCTCTTATTATAATTAATAAATAATTTAAGTAAATTAAAATTTTGTAATTAATTTAATTGAATTTCTTAACGTTAACTATAAACTTAATAACTTTTCATACAAATTTCTAATTAATTGAATTAAATTTCCTAAATAATCATACCATTACATACATCTCAACATTTTAATTTTTGTATTTTTCAGTAATGATTTGCAAATGTATGTAGTACCCTTTAATATAATCATGACTTATTGACTTTTAACACAAACTGTATTGACATTTAACTCATTAGTTTGTCATCACAGCAAAAATATTAATTAAAACATTAAGAAGTTAGTGATTTTATGCTTTCATTTAGTGACTTATAGTTTTATTCAAATTAAATATGAACTAATTTAATAAAAAGACATAAATATTTCGTAATTTAATATTCGATAAATTAATAACTTTATTATATCATAATTAATTAATTAATGTTGATATAATTTAAAGTTGTCACATAATATATATATTAAAAAGAAAAAAGATGCAAATTTTATAAAATTTATGAAATATGATATGCTTATAATACTTTAAGGATGATAAGGATTTAGAGTAATACTTATATCCTATATCAAGGTTTCGATTAAGGATCTAAGGAATTACTCTTAACAAACTTTTAATTATAGTGACTTAGGCATAAATGAACCTTCTAATATTAGAATTTAGATAGGAGAAAAAATTATGAACATACATTTAGATTAATTAGAATATAATGATTTTAGAGAAAAAAATAAAATGACTATTTTTGACTTAAAGATATAAAAAATTTATAAAAACAAATCAAAAGAATTTATAAAATGTATTATAGTTTCAATAAAATAATATATATTTTCAATATAATATACTGTACTTTTTTTATAACTGAATTACTTGTATATTATTTTGGAATTGATCCATTAGGATTAATAAAGTGATTAATTCATTTTAAAATTAATATAAATACATATATGCATAATGTATATATTGTCTAAATATGAAAAATAAAATAAAAAGTTTAAATTTACTTGTTTGTACAAGGAATAATTATGACAAAATTATCATTGCTATATATTTTTAATAAATATAAATTGGTTCGTATTTATATCTTTTATTTTATATAAATATTTTTATAATTTACGGGTAATTTAATCTTACATTTTACTATAAATGATTATGTTATAATTCATAACTTATGAATTTTAAAAAATATTTATATATTATTTTGGAATTGATATACAGTAGGATTAATAAATATAAAGTGATTAATTCATTTTATTATTAATATAAATACATATATGAAATATAAAAAATAAAATAAAAAGTTCAAATTGACTTGCCTGTACAGGGAATAATTAATTAATTATGATAACATTATCATTGCTCTATATTTTTAATAAATATAAATTGGTTCATATTTTATATAAATATTTTTGTATAATTATGGGTTATTTTGTGATCATCTTATAATTTACGAATTTTAAAAAATACTTGTATATTATTTTGGAATTGATACATTAGGATTAATAAAGTGATTAATTCATTTTAAGATTAATATAAATACATATATGCATAATGTATATATTGTGTAAATATGAAAAATAAAATAAAAAGTTTAAATTGACTTGTTCGTACAAGGAATAATTATAACAACATTATCGTTGCTATATATTTTTAATAAATATAAATTGGCTCGTATTTTATATCTTTTATTTTATTTAAATATTCTTGTATAATTTATGGATAATTTCATCTTACATTTTACTATAAATGATTATGCTATAATTTATAATTTATGAATTTAAAAAATACAACTACAACTTTTTGAAATTATCTTAAAATAAAAAATTTAAAATATATATTAAACGCCTAGGCCAACTCAAGCCCAATGGGCAACTTGTGGCTCGAGCGAGCTGAGCGACCCAAGTCACAGGCTTCCTCGTGGGCCAGTTTGGCACGCATGGGCTGGGCCATAGGCCAGGCCATTTTGATTCACCAGGGCTGTGGGCCTGGCTAGTCTGAAATCTTTTTAGGAAGGCTCGGGCCCATCCCAGCCCTTTGACATGCCTAGTTGTTTCTTCATCTAATTTTTCTTTTAACGAATACTAGCAGGTGTTCACTGTACAAATGCACAATGAGATTTGCAAAACGTTAATGCCCAACTGAACTAGAATGTGCTAAATAAAAATTGCTTGGATAATATTAACGGGTAGTTTCTTATATATTTGTAGTATATTGGACAATTATTTTTAAATCACATGGAATAGTAAAAAAAGGAGAAGAAATATACGAAAAAAACAAATAATAGGTATAAGTTTCTAATTTACCTTATGAGGTAGCGAATTTAATTAATCCTTAGTAAAAGTTATATGGTTAGGTTGTTTAACATATGGTGAAAAGTTTACGATAATTTGGGTTTTTTTTTTGCAGTCATCAACATGAACATCTGAGGTTAGCGTCAGTTTTGGTTCAATTTCTTCGAACCTTTTGAAAGACAGTGTCTAGCTCCCGAAGAATAAACAAGATTGCCTTTTGAAAATATAAAAAACCAAAGTATATGAGTAGAGGTTAGTTTGGGGTGGAAGCAAAAAACAAAAGAATCGAAATGTGGGAAAAAACGTAATAAACATAATAAACAATAGACAATTATTTAATTTTCACGCAAGAACTAATAAGAGATAAAAGTGATCACATAGGTGAATTGGTGTTTGTTAAAATATAGTTATATAAAATGCTCAAAAGTAAATATTATGAAGTAGTTTGAAAGGTGAGGTGTAAAATACTAGTAATAATGAAACTTTAAGAAAAGGTATATACTTAGCTATTGCGAAGTGTGTTTAGAATTCATGATTGTGGTTTTTGGTGCAATCATCAATAAGAAAACTAAAAGTTATCAACAGTTTTGGTTCATTATTAGCACACAATTTGTTGATATGTGAGGGGTGAAAAAAAAGGAGAGTTAAAATAGTTTGATGAACATAAATATGCAAAAAATGCTTGAATAAATAATGATAGATACCTAAAATAGTTGTGAGTCTTGTTTCATCATTGTCATTATCTGCCTTTTCACTTGAAGTTGAGCCTCCTTCTAATTCAGCATCATCAATCTAGCGGTAATAGGTAACAGTAAAGCGTTGTCTCCTACCCGATGTTCGCATGTGAACAGGTTTGATATGAATAAGAAAGGTTTTTCAGTTTAGCATAGACCTTATTAAGAGGAAATCTGATACTGTTTTTACTAAAGAGAAAAGTGTAAATCATTAGTCATATAATAAAGATGTTATAAAAATCATCAAATGTATTTTTTTAATAACTATAACATGGTTGTAATATTGTACAACTTCAACTGCACTGAAGTTCAAAAAAATTTCAGCTAGTTCTCCAAAAACAAATGTTGTGACAATTCCTTTGTTTTTAGTCAAATCAATATCATACTAACATCTACATTTAGAAACGAAAAGTAAATGAGAAAATGTATAGTTGAATAAAAAAAGAATATCAGAAACATGTATTTAAAATTGATATGATCAATCTTAAATTTAAGTTAACATACAAGTATCTTAGGAATGTGTTAAAATCACATAAGGACATGTTTTGAACTTGGGATTAGCTAGGTGTTTCTCCTTGCAAGAATTACATGTAAATGTAACCCCATATGTAGCTGCAGTCGAGTGAAAACATTTTTTGTAGCTCAAATACTAATATTTTTGCATAATGTGTTGAAAGGAAATACGAGTTTTAATCCATGATGTCTGGAAATATACAAATAGATGTTCGTTAGGAATATTCAGATTAGATAGATAATAGGTGAGAAAGAAATTTCATTATAGAATATAAAATGTATGTACCTTATCGGTGGACTTTAGGAAAATGATCTTTGAAATTTTTTGAATTGATGCAAAAGATACATCAGGATACGTTAATAGAAGTTTGTTTGTTGGAAAAGTAAAGATGAGAAATAGGGAAGTACCAATTTTTTAAATCTATAACATCTTGTATTGGCAGATCAATGAGAATTTAAGAATTAAACCATATGGATAATACAACACCTAAAATTCTTAAATTGTAAGCCTAAAAATAAAATACAAGGATAAATATAAAAAATATAATAGTATGAAAAAAATGAAAATAGAATTACCATTATAAAAATGAACTTTTAGCCTACGACACAGAAGCATTGGATAAGTATGAAAGGCGTGTACAATTTGTTGGCCTTCACTTATAGCAACAGTGTCACACATTGATGGTATAATGGTTTATTGTCTAATATAAAAATGAAAAATGTAAAAAGAATCAAGTGTTATCGAAGTTCAATAGTTGTAGAGAATAATAGGGAATAAAACATATTGTTTGTTAGCAAGAACAAATTTTTGGACAGTCAAAACTTTATCGTTTTTGTTGATGTGTCTCACATCCAAAACTTGAATAACCATAGCCAAATTATTTAACATATGATAAGGATAAGTCTAATCAAATGTAATGGAAGAAAAAAATTATATAGATAAAAGATCTAATTGACTAATTTTTCCTTATTATTGATAAACTTTATACTATTTGTAAAGGATTTATAGATGAATTTACTTGGTTGGATATTGTCGTCATCAATTACAGGCTCGATAACAGTGCGACTTGTAATATTCCATTGAATTTTCAAGTCTTCAACTTGGAACTAAGGTGGAATTGGCTTGACAATGGCATTAGAAATGATATATTTTTTATAATACTACAAAATGGGGCTCATTCTTTAGATATCATTGTTAAATATGACAGTTTCGACGTGTGATCCCTTTTTTAAAAAATTGAATACAAAAAAAAAAGCTAAATTATTCAAGTAATAGAGAAAAGTAACAAATTCCAAATTTGACACATTGAAATAATAAAATTTTAAATTAAAAATGGTAGCCATATTTCATAAAAAAAGGGCATAGAAATAGGAAGAAAAAAGCTCAAATATTTTATTACTAGAGTAGTACTATAAAGAGAATTTTAGAAAATTTGATTTGATAGCTAAGTCAACTATTATTTTATGAAGTTAGTTTAAAAAGGAAAATGATAAATGAAGAAAGTATAATTGTTATACCTCTTAATCGAAAAAGATAAACTTTTGTCTCCTGGACAGCTTGTTAGGTGATGTAGCAATTTGTTGTTTTTCTTGGATGATTACTTTGCATGACCACCATTCAGCACCTAGTAAAATATCCTTGGTCAATAAATGCTTTTCCATCCAACCAAAATAAAATGGTTAAGAAAACATTAACATAAAAAAGTTATTTTGTAAAGAGAATAATACTAAATACACTTGAATATAATAATCAATATACCTTTTGCATATTTTATACGTTATAATTTAGCCAACTAGAAGATTTTATGGAATACAATATTCCTTGTTTTGTGTTCAGTTTTTGAAGAATCAAAAGTGCTTAGAATAATTAAAATTTTAACCGATTCAGGAGTTCTAGCTCTTGACAAAGCAATATACAATTGTCCATGTAAAAATACAGGTTGACGAAGATAAATTCCTCTATAATCAAGCGTCTAACCTTGGGACTTATTTATGGTCATCACAAAATATAGACGAATAAGGAATTGTGTTCTTACAAAATTTGTTTCATTCTTTTCATTTTCGGAAGACTGTTGAGGAATCTTAGGTATGAAAACAAAATTTCCTTTATGAGGTCCAAAAATAATCTTTGCAGAAATTATGTGCTCTTTTAACTGTCTACATATTAATCTTGTGCCATTACACAAATCCTCTATTGGATTCAAATTTCTTATGACAACCTTCTTTTAGCAATAATTTATGAGGAGGTAAATCTCTAGGATTCAGAGAATTGAGAAAATCCTCATAACCTGTTTGATGTCTTTGGTCAATTGTTTTGTCAAAACTTACAGATGAATATAAATTTCCAGATAATTTATTGATCATATCATTAAATTCATCAAAAAAGGTGTTTGTTCGATAAAATACGCATCTATTTATCATCTGGTAAGGATCAGATGAATATATGCTTAAGTCGGGGAAGATGTTTTGAACTAACCTGGTGAAGCCAACAATGCATCTGAAAGATGTCAAAAAATTTTTTTTTACAAACAATAAAATGGATAATAAACAATAAGATATAGAAATTATAACTTGTTGAGAGATTCATCCTTGTTATGATAAAGAATAACTAGTTGTTTGAGTAAAGAATTTTGATTTTGCTTATGAACAAGCTCTATACCTTCTCCTACCTTTAATAAAAAATCGCAAAAAGCTGGACTTGATATAGCTCTCATATTTATGGTCAAAGATAATTTATGCATGTGTGGCCAGGGATGTGAATTTACAATACTTGAACCAATTAACTTTTCTTTTATGGCCTAGTTTATAATAAGTAAGGTTCGACAAAAAGCATTCCCAAAAATAACAATCTTTCCTTCAAAAGGATAATTAGACTCCATGATATCTTGCAGTAAATCATCAAAAGCTTCAATGGCTCTTTGTTTTGTCATTGAAGCCTCGTCCTATAAGATGAGACTAGATTTAAAAATCAATTTTGCAATACTGCTCTGCTTATTTAACTGAAAACTTTCTTCTTCGAAAAATCAAGTGGGATCTTAAATGTTGAGTGCGCTATCCTACCACCAGGAAGGACCAATATTGTAACACCTAATCGCAATAGCAATTATAACATGTCCCTGTGATCGTAAAACTGCAATAAGCGCTCTCTACAAGAAGGTTTTCCTAGTTCCACCTAGACCATCAATAAAAAAGCTGCTACCATTTGAATCAAAAATTGATTCTAAAATCAAATCAAATATGTATTTTTGTTCCCTATTCATCCTTAAATGTAATAACAAATCTTCTGGGTCAATATATACATTTTTCTCGCTTTGTATTTCTCTAGTAAGATGCTTATGATAGTCACCTGTAAAATCATATTCAGCAAATTGATAATCACTCAAGCTATTCCCCATTTGTTCTAAGCATTTATTAATATCCTGGAGGGTCATCCTTGTAACGCCCTCATATGTAAATGCATTATAGGAGGAAGCATGCTGGCAATCAGAACAAAGATAGTCTTTGAATGTTTCCTAAAGTTAGTTAGGATTCATTGGTGAACAATAGAGTAGGAGCGTAGCAAATAAAAGTTTAAGTGAAGCTAACTTCTAAAATAAAGTAACCTCCTCTAGAGTTTGTTCTATATAAGAATCAGATGCTAGCAAACCTAATTTTAGTGTAACCTCCCTAAAATAGTTTATTTTTTCGCCATCAACAGTCAATAAGTGATCAAATGATGTTAGTCCTTTAACATGCATAAGTAATAACCTTAGGTAATAGCTCTCTCCTTCTTTAGGGTCAATAATAACCAACCTTCCTATAACTTTCCTTCGACTCCATTCTGACCATGTTTTTATTTTTGGGGTGTACACAAAATTTTCCAAAAAATCTTTATACAAACATTTCATCTCTTCATCTTTTTTATTTTTTGAATTCATTTTGAAAATTTCAGTTAAGATTGTTCTTAAGAAGTCATTTTTTTCAATAAATAGGGCAAATATGAATTTTTGTCAAAAGAGATAGATTGTTTATCAAGAAGATGAACCTGAAGCACATAAACTGATGGACTTATCTCTGCTAAATAAAACTCATATATATACCAAAAAACTTTAGGAGGCAAAATCCAACAACCTTCCTGGAAATTACTCATTCATCAATATCAACATTGGTCTATTGATCAACAATACTAAAATTAACAAGATCATTGCCCTTGAAGACATATTTTTACAAGTACTTATCTAGTTTAACAGTAAAACATATTTCAACATTTATTTGGTAATTACTAAGAAGTAAAAGATACGGACTGTGAGGAACCACCCATCTATTATAAACCTCATGCGTACAAATCATTACTTTTTGGCTATCATCTCTCCTTCTATAACATGCATAACTATCCTCACCATAGATAGAAATAGGAGCAAAAATTTTAGGAAAATGGTTCTTGTAGACGTCATTTCTCATGCAAGAGCTGTCTTTATTAATATGACCATAAGGATCATTGATCATATGTTTAATGATAAGAGAATATAACCACGAATTTTGAACAGCGTCTCGTATTTTAGCAAATATGATTTGGTTATAAGATTCTAGATTAAGTAATTTAAAATGCAACTTAAGTATTAGCAACAAATGAGCATAAGGGAAACCACGCTTTTGGAAGTCAATAATATAAAGATATGCGGCAACCTCTCTAAAAATCTATAAAAATGAAAAAGGAAAAAGAAAACTTGTTTGTATTCTCCATATTAGACAGATTAATGCCACATCCGTCATTTGAAGCAGTGTTGCTCATTCTCTTTGAAAACAACCGCTTAATTCCACGATGCTATACAAATTTACCCCAAGGAAATAAAAGAGGATATTGAAGGGGATCATAACAGGCATAATAAGATTGGATTCTATAAATTGTGCCTAAATGATTATAGACATGGATGTGTGGAGATTTAGCAACCCTTTTATCATCCACCTCAATCCATATAACAGCTACTTATGATGTAGTAGGAAGATTGTATACACATTGATCAAGGCTAGGATAACACCTCAAGACTATTGTACGATTGTCAAGTATCAGAATGACCTTAAGACACTTGAAGAACTTAGCATAGGAATTATGTTTTAGGACTGTCATAATAAATTTTAATGTATCCTCACGAAGTTTATCACAAATTTTTGTCCTTCTTCTAAGTTCCCCATTAGTATCTAAAAATAGAGTTGGATAACAGACATTTTATCAGTTGTTGAAACTAAACTGTCAAGGAAATGATAAACTTGACCTTGAACATGAAATGTATAAACACTTTTCTTATTTTTTGTTAACTCTCGATCATACCTAGTTCCATACGAAGTAAAAGCCACATTATTATTATATAACTAACATTCTTCCAGAAATGCTCAGACTCTTCATCACCATCAATAAATAATCGTTTTAGAGCATATGACATTTAACGAGCAACAATGGAAATCTCTCCTGATGAACAACATCATAATTGGGGTTATAAATAGAATCTTTTTGCATCACAATGCTCACAGTTGGGAACAAAAGGAAGCTATAGAGGTTCATCAAGACAATTCTTTAGGCATGCTAATTTTGACTGATAACGATGATCGTTTATCCCTAAAAAGATTAATAAAAGAGTTTATCACTTTAAGGAGGAATAATAATAGAAAATTATAAGGAATATAGCTAAGAAGATTTATACCTTGAACCTCAATAGTTGCCATTGAGGTGGATAGAACAGAAGAGGAAGATATATTTGGACAACCTAAATTGTGATGCATATTGTTAGACACTTGAACTAATGATTCTGTACTGACAACTTCCCCAAGCCGAAGAGATTAATGATTCACACTTGCATGATCCATGCTAAAATCAGTAGATGGATTTTGTACCAGTTGACTGTTGGATGGATGAAGAAATAATTGTTTATCTACAATAATGCTATCAGTGGTAGAATAAACATGTTGATCACGAACTGATTGACATCAACGTTCTCCTATAGACAGCTCAGTTAGATCTAAATTATCTGTCATTTTGGACATATCAGTTTTACAACTTTTGTTCGTACGACCAAAAAAAGACAGAGTAGTATTACTCTTCTTTGCAGCATAAGCTTCTCGACGTCGCTGTAGAAGCTCACGTTTTTCATTTTCTAGCATTTTAGTGTACTTTTTCCACCTCTTGGCATTTCTATCCATCTTTGAAAGCGTACAAAACCTAGAACGAAGGGAAAAATATCCAACAACTATACATGCTAAAAAGATATTGAAAAAATGAAGGAAGATAAAGCCATAAATTAAAAAATAAGATAAAATTATCAACATGTAAATGTTTTATTTCATTGTATAATTATATAATAATTTTTATATATGTTTACAATTTAATTGTGTATTAAATAATTATATTTTGCAAATAATTTTACACTATGTTGGAAAATTTTAAGATATAGTGTAAATTAATGCATAGTAGTTATTAAAATTAATATAAATTTTCAGCTCAAAAGAAACTAATAATTTATTTAAAAAATCATATATATAATGTTCTCAATAAGTTTATATTACTTTAATTTATCAAATTCTCTAATGATACAATTTAAGAAGTCATTGAAAATAACTGTTTGAATTAATTATTGATTAAAATATTATTATATTATCAAATAATTATCAAATTATAAATATGATATAAATTCATAACAAATTTAAAATTTCAATGCTTTAAATAAAAAATCAAACTTTTCACTGATTATAAATGGATTTCAATATCTTGACTTTTATAAGACATTTCAATTACCATAGACAAGCTTCATCTGACATTTAAACTTAAAATCATTATAAAAATAAAAGCATTTTGAGAATTGTTTGTAATAACTCAATTATAAAATCATATATTTACTAGAGATGGTGAATTTCTTGTATAATTAAAAGACATTAGATGTTAATTTAATTTTATTAAATATTTTAATTTTTAATAAAATAATAGATGGTTTTATAATGTATCATGCTTTAGTCTAAATTTTAAAAACTTTTACATAAAATTTTAAGATTCTAAAAAATAAATATATGCATACATAATATTGTCTACATATATTTTAGGCATGAAAAAATGTTTTATGATCATATTGAATGAATAAAAACAAATATATTTATTTCAAATTGAATATAGGTTAGTATTTTAAAAATAAGTAAATATATTTGGTATTGAGACATTGTAGTAAAATTAATAAATACTGGTATATTGTACATGTAACAACAATCAAAGTTTACGATTAATTCAAAAATGCCATTGGAGTAATATTCAAAATTTTATCTACTGGATATTGTGATAGTGTGACTAAAGTCGTATGCTTGGAGCTAAAATATGGGTCTCTAATGACTAGTGTTGTATGACGATAAAGAATTAATGCAAAAGTTTGGGTCATAATAATATTTTAAAATTTTAATCTTGTAAATAAAAATTAACTTTTCACTTTTTATAAATGGATATTAATTTTTTACTTTTATAAGACGTTTTAATTATCATATAAAAGGTTTATTTGACATTTAAACTTAAAATCATTTTAAAAGCAAGTACATTTTGAGAATTGTTTGCAGTAACTTTACTATAAATCATATATTTACTTAAAATAGTTAATTTCTTTTATATTTAAAAACATTATATGTTAACTTAATTTTGTAACATATTTTAATTTTTAATAAAATAATATATGGTTTCATAATGTATCACGCATTAGTCAAAATTTTAAAAAAATTTACATGATACTTTTGAAGATTCTTAAAAACAAATATATGCATGTATAATATTTTCTATTTATGTTTCTCATGTAAAAAAATCTATTATGATCATATTGAATGAATTAAAAAAAATATTGATTTTAAATTGAATATAGAATAGTATTTTAAATTTTATTTTATATATTTAGTATTTAGTTATTGTAGAAAAATTAATAAATACTTGTATATCAAGTAAATGAAAAATATTAAAAATTTTATAAAAATTTACATGATAACTTTTGAAGATTCTTAAAAATAATATATGCATATATAATATTGCCTTTATATATTTTTGGTGCAAAAAATCTATTATGATCATATTGAATTAATTAAAATAAATATATTTATTTTAAATTGAATATAGAATAGCATTTTAAATTTTATTTTATATATTTAATATTTAATATTTAGTTATTATAGCGAAACTAATAAATACTTGTATAATGTAAATGTAACATATTAAAAATTTTAAAAAAATTACATGATAACTTTTGAAGATTCTGAAAAATAAATATATGCATATATAATATTGTCTATATATATTTTTGGTGCAAAAAATCTATTATGATCATATTGATGAATTAAAACAAATATATTTATTTTAAATTGAATATAGAATAGTATTTTAAATTTTATTTTATGTATTCAGTATTTAGTTATTATGGAAAAATTAATAAATACTAGTATATTGTAAATGTAACCATATTAAAAAATTTAAAAAAGTTTTACATCATAACTTTTGAAGATTCTTAAAAATAAATATATCCATATATAATATTGTCTATATATATTTTTGGTGCAAAAACATCTATTATGATCATATTGAATGAATTAAAACAAATATATTTATTTTAAATTGAATATAGAATAGTATTTTAAAATTTGTTTTATATATTTAGTATTTAGTTATTATAGCAAAATTAATAAATACTTGTATATTGTAAGTGTAACCATATTAAAATTTTTTAAAAAATTTTCATGATAACTTATGAAGATTCTTAAAAATAAATATATGTATATATAGTATTGTCTATATGTATTTTTGGTGCAAAAAATCTATTATGACCATATTGAATAAATTAAAACAAACATATTTATTTTAAATTGAATATAGAAAAAGCAATTAAGAAAAAGACATAAACCAAGTGAAATTTAGAAACTACAATTTTTTCTTCATTATTCATTGTGCACTATCTATATATGCTTGCACGTGTGTTTAAGATGGAGAGATAGGAGAAAAGTGATTTTGACAACTTATTCATAGAGAAAACATACTATGTAATATATAATATGTGAAAAGTGGACTGGAAATATACAATAAAATGGTCATAATAGAGTTGGCATTTTGGTGCATGTCAGACACGTTATTTCTGTTTTTAATTTCATTAAACACATATAATTACTAGATTGATAAAAAATGAAATAACTTTGCAATTATAAAAGCCAAGAATTTATGAACACTGGGTAAATGAAGCTTAAACTTCTTATATACAACAAGACGGAAGATATGATGAATTAAATATGTGGTTCATTATAGTTCGGGGCTTGACCACCATCTTTAAATATATTCACTGAATTTATGAATACTAGGTAAATGAAGCTTAAACCTCTTGCATACAACAAGACGGAGGATATGATGAATTAAATATGTGATTCATTATAGTTCGAAGCTCGACCACTATCTTTAAATATATTCACTGGTGAGAATCTCTGAGACCATACAAACCCACTTCTAGATTGATGGATAAACAATAAAAAAAGCTCATCATTTTAAATGAAACTAATATGACACCTAATAAGTTGTTTACAATTTTAAATGGACAACATATGACTGAAAAGTTTTTGTCATATCATTATACAAGGCCTATAATTAATCTTTTTCTTTTTACTATATAATTTAGCACACAATATCTGGTTTTGTTCCTTGAGTGTCTTTCTTTTTTTCTGTGAAGGTTCGACGTTTAATAAATAACCATTGGTAAAATTTTACCGCATTGAATGATTTAGTATGTGGGGTTAATAAATGATCTAAAGAAATAGTAAAATGCAGGTGGCAGTTATTTCATTTTAATAAGGGTCCTTTAAATGAATGAATAGAGGCATTAGTTAAAAAGAAAGAGTGCATTTAAATAACAAAAAATTTGATGTAATCCTGACAACTACTATACCACGGTTCTAAAACAACGGCTTATGGGAGGCACCAGATCACTTGTGCCACTATCGCTAGTCCTATTTTGCGCCTGAAATAAAATGTCGATGTTTTAACTTGTTTTAATTAAACCAAATGTCCAATGCCTCAGCTTATGTCACTTCAGCCAAGCTAATTCCTTATCTTTCTTTTATTTTGCTTCCCGCCTCAACTCTTTGCTTCCCCTATTAATTTATGGAACATCTCAGTCCTAGATCAAGCTCTGCCACTTTCTCGTTTTTGTTTCTTCCATGAATCTCACATACTTTCTTATATGCTTGCTCTTTTTCTTTGACCATTTTGGGTGCTTCTCTCTACACAAAAACATAGAGACAGTGATTGTCTGAGTACCCCCAGAGAAAGAGTTTTAGAGGTAGAGAGAGATGATAACTCCCTGGTTTGGTTTTATTTTGTGGGTTTGAGTTTTTGGAGGAACCAACTTTATTGGTGAGAGATGGAGATTATGTATTACCAGTTGACCAAGTCCTCATATCAAGACGCTCTCAAAGTCTTGGAGGCTGATATACAACATGATAATGCTTTGTAAGTTTTGTTTTTGTAATCAATTTATGTTCTTTTCACTTTGTTTTGAAATTTCTGGTCTTTTTCTTTTCTTCTTCTTCCTTCTTTCTATACTTTTTTAGATGGGTGGCTCTAGTTTTTGTGCTTTTCCTTTTTATTTTTTTAATGCTGTATCCATATGGGATTTTCAAAGTTTCTATTATGATCAGTTATAAGAATTTAACTGCTCAGCGAATTGGGAAGAAGGAAGATTATTGTTGTCTTTTGTTCAGGTTTATGCATTAAGTGACCTTTTATGTTGGTTAACTTAAATTTGTGAGCCTTTACAATCATAGGAAGCAATACCCTGTAAGGAATCAATCATTTATGAATGATTTCATCAGCTTTATCAATGAAAAATAGAAAAGATTGCAACTTTCTATGTTACTTAGCCTTATCCGTGCTTCGTACGCAGAAGATTGAATTTTGATGTTGATAATGTGAAGTATACATAGTTATTTATAGCTAAAGTAGCTTACCTTGACTGATATTGGATTTTCATACTGTCACAGTTACAATTCTGTGAGTATTTAATATGGCACATTACTAAGGGGATTCTATTTCTTCATTCCCTTTTGTGTGCGGGTTAGAGGATGTGTCTTACTCTTACACATATCGATATTGCAAGGATATATTCAATAGATGTTTGTTTTTTTACTTGATGATTGATCAAACAATGTTTTGGGTCTTTTTTCCAAAAAATGGAAGGTTTTTTAGGTTAGAAAAATTTGAAGGGACATTCCTGTATAGTTATGGTTAACCAATGAAAGATATGGCACTTCGTGTGCTAAAAGCTGCAAGTGCAGCAAGACATGCCATCAAAACAGGCTCGTTGCTATTTACTGTGGGATCTCTTTAGCCTATTGAATTGCAAAAGATGTATTCTCTTATTGAAGCATTAGTTGGATTGATGCTTCAAGTACTCCCTAGTTATTCAATAGTGGTTCACTAAAATACGTGACTATTCCAAATCATCTCAAATTGAGTAATTTACAAGGATGTGGTGCAACCCTCCTATAATCGTGAATGAACTCTCTCAGGTTTGTTTAAACTGGAAATATTTATCGAATTGGTGTTTTCACTTATATATATTGTACTTCTTAAGGGCAATTGCCATGTACAGTATCCCTGATCCTCAGATCCTAATTTTCACTTAGACAAATTAAATGCTTTTTATTATATTACAATCAAATTGCTATTGGAAGTTTGTGTGAACCATCTTTTTAGCACCCATATTTATTTTTGTCAATTATATACATTATATTTCTTGGTAGTTTTACCCTTTCAATCAGTAATGATAAGAATGCTAAAACAAAACCAGTTTGGTGTTCTTTAGTGATTGTATTTAAGTAGTGACATTTAGTTCTTGATGTAGATAAAAAATGCCAATTTTGCTGATGAGAACTTTTTCAGTGAGTGTAAGCAAGTCAACAAATGAGGTTATTGCTACATATATGAACGATGAGATTGGAATGGATTTGGTTATTCATCTTCCTGTGTCCTACCCTTACATGCTGTGGATATTAAATATCTGAGAAGCCTAGGCATCAGTGAGGCAGGGATAAGTACTGCAACAATTGAAGGTTGGAGAAAAATACGATGCCACCACAAAAACCAATAAGTAAAAAGAAGGTTGCAGTAGGAAAGTACTTCTACGATAGAAATTTTACTTTCCATTAATAACCTTATCATACTTATTATTTTCCATTATATCCTCAACTAATAGAAAACAAGTCCAACGTATCGTCTTCTTCATTCTCTCTAGCTCTTCATGTTCCTCGTCCTCTTGGGTGCTCACCACCTCACTCGTCTTTGTGTTTTTTTCTTTTTGCCTTTTGTTGCAGTACTTCTATATTTTAATTTGCTATGGAGTTTATGTAACGACTACTTGGTATTCTTCTCACAACATGAGCTACAAAATGAAAAATTTTAGCTCCAATATATGAGTTTTTGCATTTCCAGTCCTTGATTAATCTTACAATTGAGATATCAAGCCACTGGATCGAGTATTGAACTCGAAGATGCTAGTCTTGCATTATTCATAGGTTATGTTGTATTGTCCTACTTGGCATACTTCTGATCTGAAGGCTTTTTTCTTTAGACTATTATTTTGAATGGATTATTGCTTTATGATAGTTGCACCACACCAACTATTATCATTTTAATTAAATTTTTACGTGTTATTTTTAGATGGCGAGTCAAAAGAATCTTATGCATCCAGAAAAAGCTCAGTAGGATAGTCGTCTCATAAAAATTTTCATAGATGCATGTAAAGTTAGAGTAAAAGTAGGTCATCGCCCTACCTTACACTTCCATAGGACTAGGTGGGGTAATCTGGTTACCAATTTTAACACAACAACAAACAAGATTTATGACAAAACTCAGTTCAAAAATAAATGGAATGAACTCAAGAAGAATTGGAAGTTATGGAAGGAACTTAAGGGAAAAGAAATAGGTCTTAGCTGGGATCCTGAAAAATAGACAATTACTATATCTCTTGAATGGTGGGAAGAAAGGCTGAAGGTACATTGTACACTAGATAATATACATATTTATTACTATAACTATAATATTTAATTTGCTGATTTATAGTAACATATTAAATTTTGCAGCCAGTACCCCAAGTAGCAAAATTTCGAACTAAAGCTTGGAATTTGAAGATGATTTAGACATATTGTTTATGGATGTGTTTGCCACAGGTGATGCTGCATAGTCACCATCTATTGAGGTGTTAACATCACAAAATTCTCAGGGGGCAATCAATTTAAGTGAAGATAACAATAACCTGGAAGAGCTAGATTTAGATGATCCTGCTTTGCAAGGTAACCAACACAGGAATAAGAAAAGATCTGCATCTTAATTTCAAGTTATAACATAGGGTAAACGAAATGTTTCTAATAGTAAACAAGTATCCCATTCAATAGATTCTCTTACGGAGATCTTGAAGAGTAGAAATGAAGAAAGAAAAGCACCTAGAATGGTGAAAATAGATCCTCTAAGTTGTATTTGAGCAGAAGTGGTCACGCAATTAAATGCCTTAACAGAAATTGAATGAGGTAGTCATTTATATTATTTTGCACTTGAGCTTTTTGAAGAGAAAACTAAACGAGAGTGCTTTAGAGCATTTTCGGATGTTGTTATTAAAGTTGGTTGGCTTTAAAGGCAATAATTAAAGAAATCGAGTGGCCCTTTTCTGTCTATGATGTCTAATTTAGGGCCATGATATTTTTAGATAGTTCTTTGTTATCGAAATTGGTACTTCAAATAAATGGATGGCGTTAGAACTTTTAATTTTATATTAGACTTCTTACTTATTATTGGATTTCTTATTGTCTTATATCATACTTCTAACTTATTTAATACTATCAAACTTTTCACTATTTTTTTCATTTTTCTTTAGAGTGTATGACTTATGGATATTTTTATTTCGTATGCCATATTTTTTCAGTTTATGATAAGTAGTAGTCATCGTTGTAGATATGGTATATCAAAGTGATTTTCATGAAGAATTTGAGCATGATGTAATTTTAAGTGTTGCCAGTTGCTTGATCATAGATTGCTATAATCGGCATATATATAAGGAACCATTTATGGTTTTTCCTTATTCTAAAAGTAGCAAAATTAATGAAATCCTAGGTGGCAATGAGCGAAGGTGTTTGAATATGTTTAGGATGAATAAAAGAGTATTTATGATGTTATGCCATGAGCTATAAATCAAATATAATTTTAGAGGCACTAGGGATATCAATCCTATGGAGTTATTAGGGATTTTCTTATATACATTCAGACATGGAGTAAGTAATAGAAATGTTCAAGAAACTTTTTAACATTCTGGCGAGATCGTCTCAAGGAATTTTTTATCCATATTGGATATTATCGCAACCATGGCCATAGACATCATAAATCCACCTGATTTAGAATTCAAAATAGTTCTTTTGAAGATTAAAAATGACTCTCGCTACTAGCCTCACTTTAAGGTAAATTCTTTTCAATTTTTATGAAAAATTTGAACTAACATTTTTGCACATACGATTTTTTTTATATGTTCAGAATTGCATTGGTGTTATCGATGGAACTCATGCAAAGGCAACTCTACCACCTTCACTACAAGTACCTTACATTGGACGAAAAGGCCATCATACTCAAAATGTAATGGAAGTATGCAATTTCGACAAGCTATTTACATTTTTTTGGGCTTGTTGGGAAGGGTCTACACATGATGCTCACATATTCAATAATGCCCTCAAATCACTATATGTAAAATTTCCAAAACCTCCCCAAGGTAAAATTTATACATATGTCGATAATTTATATCATTACTATATATACATGACTTTAAGTTCATTCCTTGAAAACATTTCTTCGTTGTACATCTCTAATAGGCATTACATATTATAGGTAAATATTACTTAGTGGATGCGGGATATCCAAATAGAAATGGTTGTTGAGGCTCTTATAAAAATCGAAGGTATAGCTTTTCGGAATTTCGTCGTGGCAGTGCACCGAGTGGACCAAAGGAGACTTTTAATCATATTCATTCATAATTGCAGAGCATATTTGAAAGGACCTTTGGCGTATGGAAGAAGAAGTGGTGCACACTTGAAACAGTGTCGAGATATCCATTTAATGAGCAAGGGAAAATTGTGGTCGCGACTATGGCACTTTACAACTATATCCGTCATCATTCTTAAGATGATCCTCATTTCAAAAAGTGTGATGTGGATGGAGAGTTTAATTTGTGCGATGAAGATGATGTAATACATGATGATATTTGCTCTTCTGGTCAAGTAGACGAAATGGCTAGTATTCGTTCTACTATTACTATGAGCATGATGAATTTGTAAATTTCATTTGCATTTACATTAACATGAGCAATTATACTTTATCAAGTAGTTTATTCCCAATTTTTATTTTCTTTATTTTAATTTAATATGTTACTATTTATAATTTTAATTATATAATATTAAAGGTACCTAAATTTATGAAATATCCCAAGGACATCTTGTTACCA
>JANQBM010855713.1:0-13684 GCA_025594535.1 Erythroxylum domingense | reverse complement strand
AGTTGGTCCTAGAGACAACACCTATATCTATACCACTGTATCGCATGGCACTAGCATAATTGAAAGAGCTGAAGGCTCAGTTGTAAGAGTTATTGGACAAGAGCTTCATCAGACGAAGTTATTCACCATGGGGAGCACCAGTATTGTTTGTCAAGAAGAAGGATGGGACCTGCTGCTTATTTGTTGATTATTGACAGTTAAACAGTGTTACCATTAAAAATAAATATCTACTCCCCAAGATTGATGACTTGTTTGATCAGTTAAGGAGAGCTACAATATTCTCAAAGATAGATATGAAGTCTGGGTACCATTAGTTGAAGATTGCTGAAAGTGATGTGCACAAGATTGTTTTTTGGATAAGTTATGGACACTATGAATTTTTAGTGATGCCGTTCAGAATGACAAATGCACCTGCAGCATTTATGGACCTTATGAATAAGGTGTTCCATCCTTATTTAGATCAGTTTGTCATAGTCATTATTGATGACCTTTTGATTTATTACAAGGATGGGGAGGAGTGCGCTAGACATCTCCGAATTGTACTGCAAATACTTCGCTAAAGACAATTGTACGTAAAGTTTTCAAAGTGCAAATTTTGGCTGAAGGAGATAGGGTTCCTTAGGCGTGTGGTATCAAGAGAAGGCATTTTTGTGGACTCAAAAAAAGTGGAAGCTATATTTGAGTGGGGACGGCCTAAGAATGTGACAGAAGTTCGTAGCTTTCAGGGGTTAGCTGGTTATTATCGGAGATTTGTTGAGGGTTTCTCAATACTTACAGCCCCTTTGTCTAGGATTACTTGAAAGGGGGTAAAAGTTCAGTGGGATGACAAATGCAAGGCAAGTTTTCAAGAACTGAAGAGGCGATTGACTTCTGCGCCAGTGCTTGCTTTATCTAACCAAGGGGTTGGGTATGAGGTATACAGTGATGCCAGTTGCCAGGGTCTTGTTTGCATGCTTATACAGCTGAAGAAGCACGAGCTAAATTATCATACAAATTATTTGGAACTCGCAACGATGGTATTTGCACTTAAGATTTAGAGAAACTATGTTTATAGGGAGACTTGTCATATATTCATCAACCATAAGAGTCTGAAGTACCTAATAACACAGAAGGAGCTAAACCTCAAACAAAGGAGATGGTTGGAATTGATTAAAGATTATGACATAATGATTAACTATCACCTGAGAAAAGCAAATGTGGTAGCCGATGAACTAAGTCTTAAGTCCTGTTCAGTATTGACTGTTAGGCAAAATCCCTATATGACTCATTTGATGAAGACGCGAAGCCTTGGGGTTGGACTGTCAGTGACTGAGGTTGACGGAACATTACTAGCACGGTTTGAAGTTTGGTCAATACTATTTGATGAGATTAGAAGATCACAGGCCAATGATCCCAAGTTAAAGGTCATTCAAGAGAAATTGTCATTTGAAGAGAATGAGGAGTTCTGAATGAGAGAAGACGGGGTTGTTAATCTTTAGAGGCAGAGTTTGTGTGTTGGATAGCCAAAGTCTCAAGCGAGCTATCATGGAAGAAGCTCACAGTTCGGCTTATGCTATGCATTCTGATAGTACCAAGATTTATCGAACTCTTAGAGAGAGCTATTGGTGGCCAAGGATGAAGAGAGAGATAGCAAAATTTGTGGCTAAATGCCTTCCTGTCAACAGATAAAGGTAGAGTATCAAAAGTTATCGGGTATGTTACAGTCTTTGCCTATTCTAAAATGGAGGTAGAAGCATGCGACAATGGATTTTTTAGTTGGCTAGCTTGTAAATTGAAAGGTCACGATGCTATCTGAGTTATAATGGGTAGATTAACAGAGTATGCTTATTTTCTGCCTATCCACACAACCTACTCATTGGAGAGGTTAGCAAAGCTATATGTTGATGAGACTGTGAAGCTGCATGGGGTGCTAGTTTTTATAATATGGGATAGGGATATGAGATTCACCTCCTGATTTTGTCTAAAATTTTAGGAATCTTTGAGGACTAAACTGAAGTTTAGTACTGCCTTCCACCACCAAACTAATGGTCAGTTGGAGAGGACCATTCAGATACTAGAGGACATGCTGAGAACATATGTGATGGAGTTCCAAAGAAGCTGGGACCGACACTTGCCATTGGTAGAATTTGCTTATAACAATAGTTATTAGACAAGTATCAGTATGCCACAATATGAAACACTTTATGGGAGAAAGTGCAGGACATCTCTATGTTGGGATAAGGTTGGTACAACCAAAGTCGAAGGAGCTGAATTGATAGAAGTTACCACTTAGAAAGTAATAGTCATTTGGGAAAAATAAAAGTCACCTAGGATCATCAAAAGAGTTATGTGGATAAGAGGAGATGATTATTAGAGTTTGTAGTTGGTGATATGGTTTTCCTTCGGATATCACCACAGAAAGGCATTATTCAATTTCAGAGTCGAGAGAAGTTGAACCCTCAATATATCAGACCTTTTTGTATCCTGGAGCGTGTCGAGACTGTGGCGTATCAGTTGAAATTGCCACAGAACTTGGATAGGATCCATAATATGTTTCATGTCTCGATGTTTAAAAAGTATATACTGGACCCATCTTATATTTTAGAGATACCTCTAGTGGAGTTGAGAAAAGACCTAAGTTTTAAGGTGAAACCAATCCAGATTCTGGACTGGTAGATAAAGAGGTTGCGCAGCAAGGAAGTTCCCAAAGTCAAAGTTCTTTGGAAGAGCGACAAGGTCAAGGAGATGACATGGGAGCTTGAGGATGCTATGAGACGTCAGTATCCCCATTTATTTGTATCCTTGACTTAGGAGTTTCAAGGACGAAACTCTTTTGAGGGGGGAGGACATGTAACGCTGGACTCTTTGAGCCCTTTTTGTATTGGTCTATACTTGGAGATACTATTGTATATTGATATATACATGGTTTTATATGAGTTCAAACATGTATTTGAATCCTTTCGGCGTATATGCCAATGATATATAATGTTATACGCTATTACATGAACTTAAAGTTCATCAGTATACGAAATCTTGGAGATTTCTGACATATAAGCTTCTAAGTGTGTAAAATCGAGTCTATTAGATAGATATGGCCATGGTGGTTGAGTTAAATGTATTCTAATGTCTTAGAGGTGATTAGACATGACTTATAGACTTATTGGATACTTAGAAAGCTTAATTGGAAAATTTGATGTACATAAGGGCTTATTTGCAAGTTGTTAAAAGTTAAGAGATTTAAATGCAATTTTTCAATTCTTGGGGGACCAATATGTAATTTTATTAAGTTAAGGTGCTTAATTGCAAATTTAGTTTGAAGGGTATAATGGTAACTTCACATGAGCTAAGGGCAAAAAGGTAATTTCACTATGTTTGGTCAAAGAAGAGTCAATATTCTAGACTCTTCTTCTTAATGTGACCATGCACGCCTCCATTAAACGTTAAAAGCACTTGGTTTTAATTAAAAGAAAGGAGAAGAGAGGAGGAGAAGAACACATTTGGCTATCACCCAGTCTCCACCATTTTTTTAATTCTCCAACCTAAACCAAGGTGTTTTAAGTTCATTTGGGATTAAGGAACTCAAATTTATCATTAGATTTGAGAAATTCTTAAAAGATTTTAAGATATCACCAAAGGAATGTTTAGGCTAATTTTGTCTCATTTCTCCCTACATTACGATTTTGAGTTTGGTGTAAAGATATGTTGTTCTCCATAATTGATTATGCATGAAACATGGTTTAGATGAATGAACTGAGTCATGGAGAAGTCTTCTTAAGCCAAAACCAAAATGCCCTTTCTTTGGTGAAATTTTGTGAAATTTTGAATATCTTTTGAAATTGATGGTTTAAATGAATTCTATAGTATTAATTGTGTATGTATAATGTGAATTGATGAAAAAAAATGAAGAAGATGTATATTGGATAGGGCTTGGACAAAATGATGGGGGAAGAAATGGACTAATGTAACGAGTTGTAGAATTATGATGAATAAGGTTTAAATGAGGGGAACTGGATTTAATGAAGTGGTGAAATTTGTTGTTGTTTAGAAGTGCTTATTGTATAACATATAGGAGCATGACTTACTATGATAAAGTCTTGAAAATATGACTTGAAAGTCATGCACATTAGGTATTTGATAAAATGCCTAAGTGAACTTGGCTTAGGATTTAAGGATCATAATGGTATGCATTGGAAAGAGGCTTTCATGTTTACTTAGAGTAAACTTGAATTATTGCTTAGATTGATGAGTAGTGGCCTAATGTTCTTGGATAAAAATGTGCTTAATTATGCTTTGAAATGTGTAAGTATTGGATCAAAGGCATTAAATGCCTTAAAAAATGCAAAAGAAAGCTTATGCGAATAATAAGGGAAGTAACCATGTGAGAAGCTTATTGGCCAAATCCTATAGCTTAAAAATAGTGATTTTGTGTTTTATACGCTTTTATGGTGGTGTATAAATATGAGATACATGTTTGAGTAGTAAATACATTGTACATTATATGTCAAAAGGCTCAAAAGCTATGGATCAAGGAACTCTTACGGAGGATTATTGAAGTCAAGGGAGTGTACATCTTTTTTTGAGGTGAGTTGGAGAAACCATATCTCTCACGTGGGATTAGGACAACCTAAGACATGTATGAAGACTTGTATGTGAATTTCGAAGCTAGGTAATGCATAGTAAAATTGAATCTCAAATGAACAACTTTGCACTTGGAGTGTAACTGTTGACTTTATTATATGAATTAATGTTTTAGAACTTACATATGTATAACCGAGTCATGTATGTTGTATGTATGTGTTCTCTTTTGGCTTAAAGTCATAGCAAGGTTCTATTTTATTAGTTGGAGCGATAAATAAAGGCGTGGTGCCTTATTTGATTTTAGTACTTAATATTTGTATATGATTTTTTTGTGATTGGCGAGATAACGATTGGCCAATCGTGTGCTAGGCACAATAGATTAAGTGACTCATGTACCCTTTAACACTGGTACATAAAAGTGGGGTCCTCGTATTGACACCTTTCTACAGGACTTGCCAATGATTACACACTTAGAGATCTGGTCACTGACGAGGTCATTACTTAGAATTATGATGCTTTTGTCGACTGTAGTCTAGACTCACCACAAATGAAAGTCGAGTCAATATTGAGAATCGGTGGGCGTGAACACTAGTTTGGATGACTAGTGACGGCACACATAACTATTTTGGCCTATTATGAGATTTGGCTTCTCTACGAGATTTGATTTATATATGTGTTGCTTTTCTGCTCTTGTGTACTGGAACTAGAACCTATGTTCACTGGTTGAGTAATTAATAGGCTAGGCCTATGTGATTCCTAACCAGTATATGTTGAGTCATAGGTTGCCTATGTGTTTCTATGTCATGTATGTTCACTTCATAGGTGGTTGTATGCGCTAGATGTGTGAAAAAAACCCATCCTTAGGTTATCTTGTCTGTCTTGGTGTGTACCTGGTTCTGTTTGTGATATATGTTCTTCCTGCTTATTGAGTACATAGTGTACTCACCTCCTATGCTTTCCAACCATGCAGGTTAATTTGGTGAGCTTGAAACTCTGAGTAGATCGTGCGATCTTTTGATATTTTCGGGGCATCACTATACGTGGGTGGTCTCTATTTTTTTACTTTTGTTGTATAGTGGCTTATGATTATGTAAATATGCTTTATGAATGTGTAAATTAACTCTTGATTGTCTTGTAGTTTATAAATAACCTTATGTATGAAACTTTTGTACTATTGTTGAGATTGCTCTTGAGTGGGCTTAAAAGTCCAAAAGTTATGGCTGAGTCTTAAGGTGAATATAGAAGTGTGTTTAAAATTGATCTATTGGTCAAAATACAGCCGTTGTGCTGCCCAATTTTTTTTAAGGATATTCAGTTATCCTTGCATGGTTGGGTTAAGTGGTACTATGAGTATCCTTAGCCTGGGTATGCGGCGATTGTCATTACAAGAATCTTTAGGGGATTCATGTACAAGAATGAATGGTCATGAGTGTACCATCATGGCTTTAAGTGAAGATTCATGACTCTTTACCAAAGGATGTGACCTTTGGTGAAAGGGTGTCATTTATGTTCATTCTACGGCAAGGTATATGATGAATCTTCCCTATTGGCCTAATTCATGTATCCATGTGGAGACAATGAACTTGCACTCTAAGTGCATATATGGGAAGATGCATTATGGCGTGCTACAACTCATGGTACATCCTAGTGCCCATTGTGCACTCAAGCGCGCTAGATTTATTCATCTAGCACCAGCAATTTTGCCCATTAAGCTTTGGGTTTCAACTCCAACTCATGCTCCTTAATTAGCTCTTCTAGCTTAACTAGTGTGAACATATTTATAACTAGCTTCAATCCCCAAGCACTAAAGATGAGTTGGGGTAATCTCAATTGAGTCCAATTAAGCTTATCTCCAGCTTTCTAGCTGTTAATTAGTCTTAATGAGCTCCCACGAGCTCACTTTAAGCTAGCTTCAGACATTTAAGCCAAGGGAAAGTTATGTCAAGCCACTTATAGCTTACATGAGTTTTAGTAAGCTCCCTTGAGCTGAGGGTTAGCTCCTTACACGAAACCCAAGCACTTTAAAATATATCTTGGTGCGTCAAAAGAAATTTGTAGCACTTATGCTATCAAATTCCAACATGATTTACGCCACAACTCTCAAATCAAGTCATTTGGTGACATTGCAAGGCACCTTATGCTAGAGGCAGAGGTGATGGTCTAGCATAAGGTGATGGTCATCAAGAACCATTCAAAGGCATATGTTGCTGGAACTTCCTTTCCCATATGAACAATTTCAAAGGGAAGAAGAAAAGGAAGGATGGTCAAGACATTAGGAACGGTGCCACCTTAAAAAAAATTCAAGAAGAAACATAACAAAGCCAAGTTATAATGTTTCAATTGTGGCGATAAGGAACACTTTGCAAATGAGTGCAAAGCACCTCCTAAGGTATATGATCCCTTTTCTACTTCATTTGTGCATGTTGTGTCTTGCACGTGCTTAACTGAATCTGATTCTTTGTGGATTATAGATTCTAAAGCAACAGACCATATAGCTAAAGAAAAGTCTTGGTTCATGACCTTTAGGAAGTTGTCAAAGGGAGTAAAGCATGTTTCTGTAGGGAACAATGCAAGCCTTGAAGTATAAGGGATAGGAACTCGTAGAGTTTCTCTGAACAATGGACATTTGTTGTTAATTGATGTTCTATATGTACCTAAGATTTGTAGAAACTTGGCTTCTATATGTTCCTTGTTAAAGTTTAGATATTGCTTGAATTTCTTTAATAAATCTATGGATATTATTAAAGATAATGTAGTCATATGTTCTTGTTTAGTAATCAACGAGTTGTTTGAATTAAATGCCAGTGTTGCTACTTCTAGTTGCTACATAACTGGGGTTACTATTGAGATGACTTAGCATGAGCATTTGAGACATAATGGATAAGAAAGTATGACTAAGTTGGCCGCACATGGCTTACTTGGATCATTGTCCAAGGTCTCTATACCACGTTGCCAATCATGTCTTATTAGGAAGGCCACAAGAAAGCCTTTTGACAAAGCAACTAGAAGTCAAGAAGCTTTATAATTAGTTCACTTCGATCTTCATGGGTCAATGGGAATTGTATCTAGACTTGGGTTTAGATACTTTATCACATTCATTGACGATTGTACTCGATTTACCCATATGTTCTTACTAAAGCACAAGTTGAAGCATTGAGGTGCTTTGAAACATACTGGCACTTAGTGGAGAATCAATTAGGTAAGAAGATCAAGTCATTGAGGACTGATCGTGGTGGAAAGTACATGTCAAACAATTTTAAGGCATTTTGTGACCAAAAGGGAATTGTGAGGCAAGTCACACTTCCTTGGACTCCATAATAAAACGGCATAGCCAAAAGGAAGAGTAGTACTCTTATGGATATGGTGCGATCCATGACGACTAAGGCCAACTTGGATATTGCTTATTGGGGCGACGCCATGTTTAGTGCAACACATATTTTGATTAGAGTGCCCTCTAAGTTTGTTGATTTTACGCCATATGAGTTATAGTCGAAGAAAACCCCTAACTTAAGCTATCTTTATCCTTAGGGATGTGCAACTTATGTACATACTACAGATCACCTTATTAGGAAATTAGGCCCTAGATGTAGAAAATGTGCCTTCCTTGGTTATTCTGAGCATTCTAAGGGGTGTGTGTTCTTGGACGTAATTCACAAGATTAGATATGTCTTTGAATTAAGAAATGCTAACTTTATTGAGGATGAGTTCCCTAAAGTTGGTGAATATTGATATTTAGAAGCGTTGGTCGAGGCCTTTGTGCAAGGTTAGTCGAGTGTTTTGGAAGCACTATTAACTACACCTTTCGTGGCAAAGTCCTGGGATGTAGGAGTAGAAGTTCCTTAACAAGAGGCTGTTCAAATGCCTCCTACATCCCCACTTTTTAATGAACAACAAGAAGAAGTTCTTGAAGAACAAGTTCAAGAGTTGAGGGAGTTTAAGAACCACATGATCAGGCTATAGGGCAAGATCATGATGAGCCTCCTCCCATGCCTAATTTGAGACGTTCATATAGGCAATTTGGACCACCAAAAGACTGATGGATTTTAGAGTGAAGTGAGGCAAACTTGATGTCATCTGATATTGATGAATAATGTAATGTGCAAGAAGCTCTTTAAGATATTCACAAAGAGAAATGTTTAATGGCAATTCAAGATGAGATGAATTCGATGCATCTCCATGAGATTTGGAACTTAGCTGACTTACGTCCTGGCCAAAGGGCTATTGGAAACAAGAGGGTTCTCAAGAAAAAATTGAATTATGATGGTACTATTGAAAAGTACAAGGCCCTATTGGTGGCCAAGGAATTCACATAGAAGGAGGGTATAGATATTAAGGATACCTTCTCTCCTGTTGTAAAATTCAATTCCATCAGATTATTACTTGCTATTGTGGCTTATTTGGACTTGGAATTGCATCAAATGGATGTAAAGATTGCCTTTCTCCATGGTGATTTAAGAGAGGAGATTTACATGCAACAACCTGAGGGGTTTGTTGAAAAGGGTCAAGAGCACAATGTTTGTAGACTTAAGAAGTCTATATACGATCTTAAGCAAGCTTCAAGACAGTGGTACTTGAAGTTTCATGATGCAATCGTAAACTTTGGTTTTGTGATGATGCATAAAGTCCATTGTGTTTATGTGTACACTTTTGGGTCCAAATTTTCCATTATGACTTTATATGTGGATGACATATTCATAGCAAGTAATGGGTTGAGTTTGTTGAAAACCATGAAAGGATGGTTGTCTTCCACGTTCGACATGAAGGATATGGGAGAAGCTACCTATATCCTTGGTGTTAAGATCCTAAGAGATAGGAAAGCTAAGATGTTGGCCTTGTCTCAAAAATCTTATATTGATAAGATTTATGCAAGATACAACTTGACAAAATCAAAACCAATGACTACACCACTTGCATATGGTTGCAAGCTTGGGCAAGATTTGTGTCCTCGTAGTACTCAAGAAAAGGAGGAAATGAAACAATGTCATTGGAAGTCTAATATATGCCATGTTGTGTACACGACCTAACAATAGCCAAACTGTAGATCTACTGGCAAGATATTCTTCTAACCCTAGAATCGAGCATTGGAAGTTTGTGAAAAGGGTCCTCAGGTGTCTCAAGGGTACAAAGTACTATTGGCTATGCTACTAAGGAGAGAATCTTGGTTTGCATAGCTACACTGATGCTAATTGGGATGGTGATTGTGATTCGTGCAAATCTACATCTGGCCATGTCTTCATGCTAAATATTGGGGCTATTTCTTGGAGTAGCAAGAAACAAACTTACACATAATTGTCAAGAATGGAGGCTGGATTTGTTGCCAATGCCTCAATTGTGCAAGAAGCCTTGTGGCTTAGAAATTTTATTCAACACTTAGGGTCAATGGTGCCTTTGGAAATGCCCATAACTATCTATTATGATAGTATGGCAGCTTTGGCTTACACTAAGGACCCTTAAGTATCATGGAAAGACTAAGCACATTATTAGCATGGAGTATCATTTTGTTAGAGATGTAATAGAAGAGGGAGAAATTAAGTTAGAGTACTTATCTACAGACCTAATGGTGGCTGACCCTATGACTAAGCCGTTGTCACCATTTCATTTCGCTAAACATGTCAAGGCAACGGGTCTTCGTAGCTTATGAAGTGTTGGTGTAATTTCCTCCTTGTGTCACACATGCAAGATTTTTGATAAATGAAAAGTTGTTTATCAACTATTGGTGCATTTCACTTTAAAACCATAATGAAAAATGTACATGTCAATCATAGGTTGAGGTTGGTTTTCTCAAATGAGCCATCCACCCTAGCGTCTTTCCGTAAGATCAAAGATGAGACCGCTAAAGTCTTAAATGTATGTTGTCTCTTAAAAAGGATATTTGACTTGTGTGGCATTTAGGTGAGAGTTATGAACCAATAGATGACAACTTTAGCCTTATGGTCGTCTTGATTATGCATGCATCAAGATAAGGTGATCAAGGTCATCAAGTGTGTATGTCCACTCATGCATGCTATCTTATGATTTCATTCTCAAGAGTGAGAATAAGGAGTATTTAATGGTTGTTTGACATGTCTTCCTACTATTGAGAATAATAGGAGTTACACATCTAAATGTTTTAAGATGGAGAATTGACACACCCCTCCAAGTGGGAATGGAGTAGTAAAACATTTTAAGGATGTGTTTAGGGAACATCAAAGGGATGTGTTCCAAATGTTCCATAGTTAACCATGAAATCGACCAACCGAAGAAAATAAGCAAGTTGTCTCTTGTCTTGCTTATGTGTGAGATTCTTCATTCAAACCCCTTAGTGACTATAGCTTGCTATTAGGAAATTAAGGATTATTACGGTCTTCTTAATTGGTTGTCGAAGGACTTGGGAGAAATGGGACTAGTGTATCCTCCTTTTAGATGATCATGTTTTCTTAAAATTTCTAGTAGTTCAAAGCTAAAAGAAAGACATGAATAAATAAGTTGCCTGCATAAGTATAATTGCATGAGTTGCATAACTATGATAGCATATGTTTCACATTATAAATGATACACAATCACATTATTCAATCTTGGTGCCACATATTGTTTTGTACAACATGAAAGATTGAGTGTGATGTGAGAAAGAAACCAAGTGCACTTGAGGTTTAATAAATTCATGAGTTTTATGAGTTAAAACTCACAAAGGAGACTGAATGTGATTAAACATGTGTATCAAAATGTCTTCGGGTTTGAGAGTAAGTTTGATTTGTTAAAACGTGAGGAGAGTGACAATCTTTCATTGTGGGCCTAACAACCACAACGTAAAGAGATTTTGTTTACATGCCTAAGGTTACACCCACAACTCAAAATGCTTCAACTATTATTTGTTTTTGGCTTTGTATGTTCACTTGTTGAGTATGTTTTGTTTGAGTGGGAGCATATTTTTTAAAATATATCTTTGTGCAAGTGGGAGCTTGTTGGAATTTTACAGCTTAAGTGTTACAAATATCATTTGACGAAATAAAATATATATGAAAGTGCTTGGGTTTTATGTAAGGAGCTAACCCTCAGCTCAAGGGAGCTTAGTAAAACTTATGTAAGTTATAAATGGCTTGACATGACTTTCCCTTCGCTCAAGTGTCCAAAACTAGCTTAAGGTGAGCTCGTGGGAGCTCATTAAAACTAGTTAATAGCCAGAAAGCTGGGGATAAGCTCAATTGGGCTTAATTGAGATTACCCCTTCTCATCTTTGGTTCATGGGAATTGAAGCTAGCTATAAATGTGTTCAAACTAGTTAAGCTAAAAGAGCTAATTAAGGAGCATGAGTTGGAGTTGAAACCCAAAGCTTAATGGGTGAAACTGGTGGTACTAGATGAAGGAATCTAATGTGCTTGAGTGCACAATGGACACTATGGTGTACCATGAGCTTTAACATGCCATAATGCATCTTCCCATGCATGCACTTAGAGTGCCAGTTCATTGTCTCCATATGAATACATGAATTTGACCAAAGAGGGATGAATTCGAGCAAGAGGTTGAATTCGGCCAATTGGGAAGATTCATCATGTTCTTTGCCTTAGAATGAACACATATGACACCCTTTCACCAAGGTATGTGTACTTTGGATGAAAGGATGTGTTGTTACGGATAATAGTTGTGACCATTAGGCCAAAAAGGAGTTCATGTACAAGAATGAATGGTCATGGGCTTACCATCATGACTTTAATAAAGACACGTGACTCTTTGCCAAGGGACATGTCCCTTAGCCAACAGTCACGATGTTGAGACATAACTCTTGGAAGAGTCATGACTCTTCAAAGGCATCTTTTGGTGGCCTATAAAAGGGAATTTGTAGTTCCTTTGAGAGGGTTATTTTGTGGCTGAATACTACAGTCTTCTCCCCATCTTTGACCTGAAAATACTCCTTCTTTCAAGTCTTCATGTGTTGAAGCACTCTCCCATAAAATAGTTGTTAAGCTTCTTAAGAGCATTGTGGGTAAACCATAAGGATTGCTACTTTCATAAGTTGGCAACTCTTTCGACCTTAATGCATTATGATGAGATCAGTCTACTCCATTCATTCCAACCCTAATGAGTTGGGGAGGAAGGAGAGGCCATAGTGAATCTCCACAAGGGAGGTAAAACATCAAGCATACAAGGAGTTATTTCACTTTGCTTCAAGTTAGTATATCATCCCACCATTCTTAGTGACATGCATAGGATCTTGTATGCTTATAAAATCATGAGATTTCGTGTTTGAGTTATGATCTAAAATCAACAAATACATGCCTTAAACCTAACCAAATGTCCTAACCAAGCCTTAAAGCTAGTGGAGCATTTGTTGATTGCAGATAATTATGGATGAACAAAAGTATAAATATGGGGGTGTGCATATATGTAGGCTGATTATAATGATTGAAATGTCATTTTATATCTTATCAATGAATTCCAAACGTTAATGTAGCTTCTTTCAATTTTTATTGAAAAAAATAAGAAAAAGAAAGAAAAAGAGAAAAAGAGAACAAAGAAAAATATGTTTAAATTAAAGTATTAAGGAGGAAATGCAATTGTTTTTAATGGTATTCATGATTAGTTTCTCCTCCTAAATTTGTATGAAATGGGTGATTTGCTTATGATGTAAATGAGAGAGATGTGGTTTTGAAGGGTCACTTTGTGTAATTTCAATGTATTGCTTATCATCAATTTTTATGAGTGATCCCTACTAGTTAGTTGTGTTTCACGTGATTTGTGGTGTGAGAGGTTGAATTTAAGTTGTGAAACATAGTTTTTGCAATCATCATAGGTACCTAGTTTTGAGTTAATGTTAGTTTTTGCACTTGATGTGACATTGAGTGTTACTCTTGCATCATTAGCTTTGATGGCTTTTGTACTGCATTACTCAAATACATCTCATCTTAACCTTTGCTCACATTATAACCTTAGAAAATTCCTTTGATTCATGATTATGAATGTTAATCTTAATGGTTGATATGGCAACAACCTAGAGTTAACGTCTAGATCACCTCCGTTTTATTGATTATTCCCAATACCTAAATTCAATTAATCTAACATGACCCTACACCTCTAAAACAACAAGGAATTGGTAACAAAGAGTATAAAGATTGCAAGAATTGAATTAACGCCACAAGTTAGAACTTACTTG
>JANQBM010855686.1:2108-13685 GCA_025594535.1 Erythroxylum domingense | reverse complement strand
TATTTTTATGAAATATTTTATTTACTAAATTTATTTTATTTATATTTATATTTTAATTTAATATTTTATTATTTATATGACTAATAATATATTTTTAATTATTTATATAACAATTAATAGTTTATTAAATCAATGAACTTTTTAGTCATTTTATTTCTTTTCAATGACCTCGATCGCACTTACTAAACACCTATTTTTACATTTTAGTAGTTACTAAAATAACAATTCCAAGCACATAAGTACTGATTGAGAATAGATGTTTATCATTTTAGCAGGTTAATTTCAGTAAGTTATTAACCGCTACCATTTCAGCTGGTTCTCTTTTGGAAGTCATCATCTTCTCCAATTTTGTAATTTATAATTTTAAAGTAATAAAGGCCTAATTAATTAGACTAATTATTATTATTATTATTATTATTATCATTATTATTAATAATAATGATGACACACGGCTTTTTTCAAAGAAAAGGTAGACGTATGCTTTATTTTATTAGAGAAGGGCACCAATTACACATCACAAGCACACTCATACAGATATATATATATATATATATATATATTACACATCACAAACACCTACACCTACACCTGGCAAAATAAAATCAGACATTACGAAAAGCATCCACGCAAAGCTTGCATCTAGGGGTAACCTCACTAGTGCTGACCTCCTTTACGAGTATGCTTGTTAATTCCTTGAACTGAAAATGCTTAAATAGCAAAGGGTGTTCTTCATCAACAAGCTCGTTTGGGGTTTTCACCAAGAAGTCTTCCTTAAGCTCTGAAAACAATCCCATTGAGTACCTTGGTTGATCTCCAGACATCACTACCCGATGACCTCCAGGTCGCAGACGACCATTTGTCCAGGCCTATATAATTCAGACGCCACCAAATTTTGCAGGTTAAAAATGGACGAGATTTGGTACAACATATTGATACCTTTTACTATAAGAATTCTCAGTAAACTTACATGGAAGGATTCGCCAAACAAAACGATGAACGAGCCAGGTGAAGGTTTGATCTTGATCCACTCTCCGTCTTTGGTTTCTAACTCCAGGCCATCACCCTGAAGTTGATGCAATATGGTGATGAAGTTCTTGTCGAAGTGAGGAACCAATCCAAGCTCATCCGTGTCAACGTTTTGGGGTTTTTCGTATCTCATGACTCTTAGATTGTAGCCGGCCGAGTCTTTGAGTTCATCCAGGTACTTGTCAACACCCAAGCTCTCAAGAACAATCCTCTTCACCAAAGATTCTAGCTCAAATACTGGCTTTGTAAACATCTCCACATTTTCGCTGGAAATAAGACGTATTAGCACTCTCAAAGAAACCGAAAGTTAAAAACAAATTGGTCTTTAAAAAGACAGAAGGAACCTGAAACTTGGTCTTCCTTCGGGCCAGAGCATGTCTGAGAAGCTTCTGATGTTATCCAAAGAGCTGGGATCTCCAAGTCCAAGGCTCTCATACAAGGGAACTTTTGGCAATTGTCCTATGTAGCCACTTAATGGTAACTTGTGGAGATTTAGCATTTTGGTTTCGGTTGGTAGATCAAAGAGATGCTTTAGTTCGTTTGTCATTCCCTTTCTAACCTCAGGACCAAGCTTGTCGAATAAAGCTAGGAAGCAACCATAATCTTCGCCAGCTTTGAGAACTTGAGATTTGATCACGTCCCATTCTGTAGTTTCAGGATTCAGGCTTGACTTGGAGAAATCTATGATTGGAACACTAAGATGATGACCTTCAGACCCCATGATTCTTTTCTTTCCAAGGTTTCTTGATTTATTATTGGTAAGAGTGGACATAACATTGCGTTGATGTGTAGTGATTAATTTATAGTACTTGGTGATTGCAAAGCTGCAGATGACAGATGCTTTAGATATGAAAAATAGATTTTTGTCGGCCAAGGGTCTCATAAATCGAATGGTAATTTGACACTTCTCACTGTATGATCCTGACAACCAGTCCACAATTTTTTAAGTAACTTGAAAAACAAAACCCGACGCTCTGTCAGGTTTAAAGAACTCAATTTGGGTGAAGTTTTCGGAGAATAAAGTTTATCTATACTTTAAATTTTTTAAAATTTAAATTTGAGTTTAATATAAATTTGATAATTCAAATGCCAACTATACTTATAAAGTTGTACATTAACAAGTCCTCGTATTTAATGGGCAACTTAAGTTCCATACCTTAAAATTAGAGTTGGTAATTTTTTTCTTGGTCCAATATTACCCAAATTTAATAAACCATGTTCAATTGATTAGATGTTGAGTTAGGCTTAGCTTGAAGAATAATTGGATCCAATGTGAAAAATCTAAATCGACTTAAATTGAGTTGATCCAACAAAACATATTATTTTGATATAATTGATCAAAATAATTTTATTTTAATCAATTATGTTATAACAATACTATCTAAGTATCAGTCTCAACTTAGAGGAATTAGATCAAGTTAGGTTAGAGACGGCTCAGTAGGCGGGTCAAAAACATCTCATACTTAATGAAATTTATTGCTAACCCTATTTGTAACATCTAATATAAAGAAAAAGTGTATTTATGAGAGTATTAAAAAAATATTTTGTGATTAATTATTGATGAATATTTATGGTAATTGTCTCATAAATATTCTTCCCTTTTCGTTTTATCTTTATTAAATTATTGATTGACATTATAAACCAAACGTCATTCCATGTGTTCACGTATAATAAAATAATTGCAATATGATTTTTTATATAATTAGAATTTAATGAAAAAGTTATAAACTTTTGAAAATGAATAATTGGAGTAATAAAAATAATTTATCGTATGTCAGCTTATTTATGATGTTGATTTGCCAATCATAATTTTAATTCAATCACAGCCCTTGTTAATTTACTAGGAAAACGTCAATTATTGCCACAAATTAGGAACAAAATACAAGCTTGAAAACCCAAGAACAGCTTGATTAATATGATAATTAAGGTAGTAAAGTATCAGATTCCAGTGCCACAAAATGCTTTTAGAGGCATTTGAGAGAGACTAGCCTTGGATTGACGAAACTTAAGATATTCAGAATAATCGAAAGGCTTAAACAGAAGGGGGTGTTGTGCGTCCACGAGCTCTTCAGGGACTTTCACAATGTAACCTGCTTTGAAGAATGAGAACAATCCAACAGCATATCTTGTTTTATTTCCAGACATCATACAACGATGTTCAGGACAGTGGACTCGACCATTTGACCATGCCTGTACAAAATAATGAAGATTGAATTATAGTTTCCAAACTATAGTCGAAGTTATGAGTGGGGTTAATAAATTAGCCGAGACCAAATTTCAGGCTGGATTTGAGTTTAAAAGATCAATTCAAAATTGTTTTGATCAAATCTCAAATTAAACAATATAAATTCAATTAAAAAACTAATTGAACTTAATTTGAATCATTGTATTGTCGTTCTTAATTATAAAATGAAATATATATTTTTTATAACGATCAAAGTTTTAAAATATAGATTATAGATTCTAAATATGAACTGTTATAGAACAAATTTAAGTAATACGAATATAGTTTTACAAATTATAATAAGCAATTACGATCTACAAAGTTCCTAATTCCAAAAGAAGAATAAAGTATAAACACATATGTTTTACTTACGTTGAGAGATTCTCCACATATCACCACAACAGAGTTCGGTGAGGGCTTGACATTGATCCACTTACCCTCTTTGGTCTTTACCTCCAAACCATGAACCTGATTTTGATAATTTAACGTTATGACACTCTTGTCGGTGTGAGTCCCCAGTCCAATGGTTTTCTCTGTGGTTCGGGGCTCTTTGTACTTTATCAACCTCAGGAGGGTCTTAGTTGAGTTCATGTGTTCCTCTAAGTATACCTCAAGCCCCAAGCTCTCAACGACCACTGTCCTAATGATTCCTTCTATATCTGATAAAATCTCCAAAATGGTTTGTACAGTTTTGCTGTGACAGATATGATTTCGTAAGAAAAACAATCAATACAAGCTAAATCATTATTGTATCATCACAATATCCAATCTCATGAACTTGTAATACCTGAAACGCGGATTCCCCTCAGGCCACATGATATTGGTGAAGTTTTCAATCTCTCCAGAAGAGGTGGCATCATAGATTCCAATGCTCTCAAAAAGTGGGTTTTGAGGGTATTGGCCAAGGTAGCCATGAAGAGGTTGATGAGCACAAGAAGTGAGCTTTTTAGTTTCTAAAGGTAGATCAAAGAATTCTTTTAATGCCCCAAAAGTTGCCTTTCGAAGCTCTGGAGGTATTCTGTTGAATGAAGCCTCGAAGCAGCCACAGTCTTCAAGGGCTTTTCGAACTTGGGATTTAGCTGAATTCCATTCTGGAGTCCCCGTCTTCTTCAGGTCCAGTGTATAAAAATCTATGACTGGAATAGAACCTAGATCAATTTGAGAGTTCATTTTCTTTAGGTTTCCTGTTGCTGTGGTCAGGTGAATGAAGTAAAGAAATCTTTTGGTGTCTTCTTGGGAAGTTAGTTGGTAGGTGACTTTATAGAACTTAGACAACACGCTTTAAAATCTAGTAACAGAAATTTTTTTATAACTATAAAAATGTTAATTTTTTATTTTTAATTCAACATTTAGCTTTTAAATTTTCTAATTAGAATAAAAATTAAATAATTCGTTTCAAAAAATTATTTTTGTTAATATGATGTTAACGTGATTGATATAATAACTTAAAAATTATTATTTAAATGAGTTACACGGTTCTTTATCAAAACAATTTTTAAGTTTTTATAATAATCATATTGGTTAATTATTTGAATTGAATTCAGTTATATGGCTCTTTGTTTTAGTCAAGATAATTTTTAACTCTTTTATAATAAACATATTAATTATTTATTTGAAATTCAATCAATTGTTTGATATTTAAGAAAAGAAGATGTAATGTAATCTATACAAATATTAGTCTTTACATTGCTTCATTAGTCATATAAACAAAATATTAAAGAAATAATCTGATTTTAAAAAAAAATTGTACATTTAATTAAAAAATTTTAAATTTAGATAATGAAATAAAAAAATAGTTAACCTTTGAGACTTGTTATAGATTAGGGATGTACCTTCCTAAGAGGTGACATGCCTTTTTTAGTAATGACACGAAAAAAGAAGAACGACCTAAAAACCAAGTTACAAAACAGTCAAACATCACGAAGCAGTAAAGAAGTCTCCAAAACTTGAATTTGTGGATCTACCGGGTCATAGGCTGTTAGACCCATTCATTTATTTAAAGCTCACTTATTGTCTGTTTTTTACTTTCACTGTTGTCCAAGTTTGTCACAATTCTGTTTTGGTTCAGTTAAGTCATCCTCCATATTCTTCTTCTGTATTCCTAAATCATGTCTATAAATATAACCAATCATTCATCAATAAAGTGTGAGAGAAAAAGCTCTACTTCACAGTAAAATTTCATCATGGTATCAGAGTGTACCTTCTTCTGCTTCTTCTCTTCTCTGCCGACTCTAATACCTCTTCCTACCTTAACATAGAATCAGTGTAGTTATGTCAGGACCATCTTATGCCAATGTAGCTGGAAACCATAATCAAACACAGTTTCAAAGGCCTGAAGACCACCCAGCCTCACCATATTACATCCACTCCAATGAAAACCCCTCTCTTATTCTTTATTGACTGGACTTAATTATCATTCATAGTTCAGGTCAATGAGAATGGCCTTGTTATCAAAAAACAAATTAAAGTTTATAAATGGTAGTGTTGTTATGCCAGACAAAGATCTTACTTACATGTATTGGGAAAGATGCAATACCATGGTGTTGTCTTAGTCAATGAGATCAGTTAATGAATCAATTGCTCGGAGTGTAATTTGTTTGGACTCAGCAGTTGATGTATGGAAAGACTTGCATGACAGATTCTCAAAAGCAAATTCCTTCCAAATTTTAGACCTACAAGAAGAAATTTATGGTTTCAAACAGGGAAGTTATCCATCTCTGATTATTACACTCATTTAAAAATGCTATGGGATGAGTTTCGTAATTTAAGACCATTACTTAAATGCAAGTGTCACCCTCAATGTCATTGTGATATATTGAACATTATTAAATCCTACCAAGATAGTGATTGTGTTATTCGTTTTTTGAAAGGCCTAAATGAATCATATTCCACTGTTAGGTCACAAATCATTCTGATTGAACCATATATTACTTGATATCAATAAGGTCTTTTCTATGGTAGCTCAACATGAACGACAGCTTCTTTCAACTATATCACAATCAGCTAATTATGAATCTAAGCATTCTTTGCTAGGACAGAAATTCGAAAAACCTTTCAGTCAAACAAAAAACCATTATGTACCTTCTGTTGTTACAAGGGATATACATAGGATAAATGTTATAAAAAACATGGTTTCCACCAACTTTTCATCAAACAATGAAAAAGAAAGTACTTACCAGTCAAGAGATAGTTTCAAGCATAAATCTAAATTTGTCAATCATACAAAAACTCACCTTGAACTCGCCACAGCTGCCAGTCATACCACTCCAACCATACACAAAGAAGCATTCTCATCCATTCACAACTTTAACCTAACACCAAAAGAATATTGTCAGTTGAAGGATTTACTGAACAAAGAGAAGGATGTCTCACACAACTCAACTACTATACCTCAAATCAACACCATCACCAAAGATATCAAAGGTACATCTCTATCTGCCAAACCTTCCTTGTGGTCCTCTCCTTGGATTTTGGAGTTAGGAGCCACATATCATATTGTCTGCAATTTGCATTTTTTACTGAGTACACCATAGCTCAAAATCTAACAGTAAGAATCCTCAATGGACAACATGTACTGTCGCACATAATGGCTCAGTACATATATCTTCTCTTGTCCTAACTAATGTTCTTTATGTTCCTTTCCTTTCTTTCAACCTTATTTCCATTAGTCAGCTTACTTCATTCTCACATTGTAAACTGACCTCTACCAAACATTTATATGTTATTCAGGAATTCAACACTTTGAAGACGATTGGTTTTGCTAAGCATTCTAATGGACTCTATTATCTTACCTCTCTGCCACAAGCTTATACTGTTACATATCAATCAAACTATCTTTGGCATAAACACTTAGGACATCTTTCAAATGCAAGACTTGAATTATTATCTAACATAGATAATTATGTTATTTTTCATAATATCACTCAATGTGAAACTTGTCAATTTTCAAAGCAAAAAATATTACCTTTTACCTTAAGTTCTTCAATTGCTTCCTCTTGCTTTGACATTGTGCATGTTGATATTTGGGGGCTTTACGACACGGCTTCCATTCATGGCCATCAATTTTTCTTGAGTATTGTTGATAATCATAACCGTATGACCTGGGTATATTTAATGAAACATAAGTCAGAAACTAGAGACTTGATTAAATTTATTTTGGCTTATGTGGAAAGACAATTCATAAAGCAGATAAAGTGCACAAGAAGTGATTAAGGAATTGAATTTTCAATGACTGATTTCTTTACCAAGAATAGTGTTTTGCATGAAACCATATGTATTGAGACACCTCAACAGAATGGAAGGGTTGAACATAAGCATCAACATATTCTTAGCGTGGCAAGAGCCCTCAAGTTTTAGGCTAACCTCCCAACCAAATTTTGGTCATAATGTGTTCTACATTCAGTTTTCCTTATCAATCGGATTCCTACCCCCCTCTTATCAAACAAATCACCTTATTCAGTTCTGTTTGGCACTAATCTTATTCTTGCACATTTAAGAATATTTGGTTGTCTCTGTTTTGCTTCCACTAAAGAAGCAAACAGAGGGAAACTAGACACCAGAGCAAAAAAGGCTATTTTTCTTAGTTTTTTTACAGGGACAAAGGGCTACAAACTTTTTGATCTGGACACCAACCAATTATTTTTATCAAGGAACGTCATTTTCTATAAAAATACCTTTCCTTTTCAAAAATTCCTTACCACAATTCTACTATACCAAGCCTAATTCTACCCTCGACTGAGGATTCTCTTCTTTATGATATCACTCAAGCACCCCTTATACCAATTGATTCTGTACCATCTACCAGCTCTTCATCCCAACCTTCACTTCAATCTCGACGCTCTACTAAACAAACTAAACCACCATCCTACTTAAAAGACTATGTCTATCTTACATTGTCACACACCTCTCCTCACTCATAGTCATCTCCAACATAACCTATCTTCTAAACATAGATTTTTTTCCCTAGCTCTTATAGCTTTCAAAGAACCTACAACCTACCATGAAGCTATGCAACACACTAGATGGCAAGAAGCAATGAATGCAAAATTAAAGGCTTTAACTTAAAATGATATTTGGGAACTCACCTTTTTACCTCCTAGTAAAACAACAGTCAACTGCAAATGCGTGCATCGATACAAATTTCATCCAGGTGGTTCCATTCACCAATGCAAAAGCAGACTTGTGGCAAAAGGCTTCACTCAACAGGCAGGAGTAGACTACAATGAGACTTTCTCTAACGTAGTCAAGTACATCACTGTTTGCCTATTACTTGCTCTCACTGCATCTCAGGACTGGCACCTTCTTTATCTTGACATCAATAATGTCTTTCTTTGTAGAGACCTCCAAGAAGAAGTCTATATGAAGGCCTCCTCCAGGACTTCCTCTACATGATTCAAAGTTAGTATGTAAGTTAAAGAAAAGTATCTACGGACTCAAACAAGCCAGTAGACAATGGCATGAAAAGCTTACCTCTGCTCTACTTTCAATTGGATTCTAGCAGTCTGCCTCAGATTACTTCATGTTCATAAAGAAAGACAACAACAATTTCATCATTCTTCTTATTTATGTCGATGAACCTAAATATAGGCATGATTCACAAAAGTCATCGGCTTTTGTGTTTTCTTAGGTTCAACTCTCATTTCTTGAAAGTCCAAAAAACAGGCCACCGTCTCCAGAAGCTCCTTGGAGGTTGAATATCGCGCCCTTACTACCATCTCATGTGAGCTCCAATGGTTTTTCTATTTGTTGCAAGACTTTGGCTTTCATCACAAGATCGCTGCTTACCTTTATTGTGATAATCAATCAACCATCCATCTCGTCAAGAACCCAGTTTTTCATGGACGAACGAAGCACATCGAAATCGACTACCACTTCATTCGTGAAAAACTTAATTTTGGGCTCATTCATCTCCTATCGGTAGTATCTCACTCTCAACTCGCTGACATTTTCACTAAAGCTCTACCCAAACCACAGTTTGAAACACTCATCTCTAAGCTTGGAATCCAAATTGTTTTCCGGCTTACGAAGGGATGATACGAAGAAAGAAGAACAACCTAGAAACTAAGTTAAAATAATCAAACATCACGAAGCAGTAAAGAAGTCTCCAGAACTTGGATCTGTGGATCTACCGATTCATAGGTTGTTCGACCCATTCATTTATTTCAAGCCCACTTATTGTCTGTTTTTTACTTTCACTGTTGTCCAAGTTTGTTACAATTCTGTTTCAGTTCAGTTAAGAAATCATCTAGATTCTTCTTTTGTATTCTTGAATCATGCCTATAAATATAACCAATTGTTCATCAATAAAGTGAGAGAGAAAAAGTTCTACTTCACAGTATAATTTCATTAAGTAACTCTCTTGGTCTTTGTATTGAACTATTTTGTTTGATGATAATAAAAGCATTGTCATTTATATAAAGAAAGAAATTAAAAAATTAAAACTTTGTAATTTGTATCTTTTAATGAATTGTCTCTTACTTTATATTTAAATGATAAATTAACTAAATCATACATATTTTATGTTATATATGATCTTAATCTTTTTTATATTGTAAGTTTGAAATTATGGATTATAAATTATACCATGATTTTCCGCTATTATTGTAATTGCAAATAGTATGGGTGTAACTATAGATAATAAATGTATTAGATTGGACTTTTTTTTCCTCATATATGTTTGCTTATAGCACTCATTAGATGTATTAAAATTCCACTATGATGTGAGATTGTTCAGAAGACAAATCCCTGTATTACTTAAATTGAAGTGAAGACAAATCCCTCCATTACTTGAATTGAAGTGGTCCTTGGTCCACTTTAAATTGAAGTAGTCCTTGGTCCACACCATTTATTTAATCAAAGAACAAAATGGTGATATTGATTAGTAGCAGTTTATTCTAATATTTGAAAAATCGGACTAGAAGTTAAACTGATAATATAAGAGATTTAAGTTTTAAAAAATTCAGCCGGTATTAGATTGTTATAAACTCGGTTAAAGATTAAATAAAATTAAAGAATTTGAAATATGATTAAAAGATATTATTTTTACTTATCGAATAATTTGAAATTTAATTGAAAATTTATTAAATGAAAATCAATTGCTTTATTTAGGTATGTAAAAACTTATTAATTTACAAAAATTGATCGATTAATTAATAAATTGATTAGTTTTTAACAATAAAGTTATTAAAATAAATTCAACTGAAAATTAAACAATTAAAAAATTTTAAAATTGAACCAATCAAATTAGTTAAAATTTTTAATTATTGATATATTCTTTTATAAAAGATTTTTTTATTATTTGAGAATATTATCACATTAATATTAAATATTCAGAGACAGGTCATCCTCCTAATACTACATCAAAAGAGTTAACAGGACAATGTGACTGTACTATCAAATAATTAGACCTAATATTAAATATTCAGACACAGGTCATCGTCCTAATAATACATCAAAAGCGTTAACAGGACATTGGGACTATACTATCAAATAAATAGACCTGACATCTTCAATGATGCTCATCCGGAGATAAACTAGAATAACCTCACAAAAAGAAACAAGAACGGCTACAGCAATATAAAATAATAAAAAAAGAGTGACAAGATAACAAGAAAAAAGAATCCAACCTAAAGCAGGAATATTATTAAAAGGAAAAGCCGAAAAGGAGCTAGTTTTATTTGCAAAAATAGAAAATAGCAGAAAATTATGGGTTATTGACTTATTGTACAGAGAAGTCATCATTTACATAAAGATTTTTATACCTGATAATTATTATAAAAAAGAGTTTTTGATACTCATGAAAATTTCATAATATTTATAATTAAACCACCCCTCCCTTTTCCATTCTTCCTTTTTAATTATGAATATTATGAACTTTTCATGAGTAATTGGAGATAATTTCTGTTTTAAAATCATAGCGTTAAATATCCTACAACAACTATTTTAATGTAAATAATTTCTGTTTTAAAATCATAGCGTTAAACCTCCTGCAACAACCATTTTAATGTAAGGGGTATAATAGTTATTTAATATACATTACGTTCTATTCTATTCATCTTTCAAACAACATTTACTATATTACATCATGAACCGTTACATCTCTCCCAAATAAAATTTTATTATATTACATTCTATTTCATAATAAACCATTCCGTTCTATTTCATTGCATTCTATTTCATTTTATTAATTAACATTCAACTAAACAGGTCCTAAGAAGCCCCCTATGATAAAGAAGGAAATAAAAGAATCTCCATTTTTATGACAAGTTGTTCTCCACTAACCACAAGAATATAGGGACTCTATATTTCATATTTGGTGCCATTACTGG
>JANQBM010855666.1:0-13687 GCA_025594535.1 Erythroxylum domingense | reverse complement strand
AATTTTAGTGAATGATAATTATTAATTTGGAATCTATTTGTTAAAATCATGATATTTATGAATTTATGTATATTTTTTACTAGAAAAAATGACAAGTGGCAAGGAAAATTGATTTATGGTAGTAGAAATAAGTAACATATGGCAATAGAAATAATTAACCAGTGGCATTAGGATTTGTTGACATTTGACACAAAAAATTGGAAAATTGGGTGACAAATGGACTAGAGATTAAATGATATTGGGTACCATAATTAGAAGATAATAATTTGATCTTTTATGTGGTAAGTGCCATGAAAGTCAGCAAGCTCATTAACCCATGATATTTACACCTATTGAAAGACCATCTTTATCTTTTCATTGTCTTTCATTTTCATTAAATGCTCTCATCTTCTTAATCTCATCTTCTTCACTCATGAAACTTACTCTTACCCCACGATCTTTAGTTTCTGTGACCATAGTAGAATGAGTTTAAAAACCTAGCCTATTCTACTTTGGAAGATTGATGATCGTGTAAAACATGGAAAGCTAGGGTTTCATGGTGATTTGATAAAGCTTTAAGTTAAATAAGTAAGTAGCATATCATTCTTTATGGTTTGTTAAATATAAGCTTTTATGATGATCATTAGGGATGATTGATAGTGAAATTGGTGTTGATGATGAGTGCTGGAAAATTTAATGAATGAATGGATATTTCATGATCTATTTTTGATGTATAACAAAGTGGATTAGAATGAGTTTTGAAGTTAAAGAAAAGGCAAGTGTAGTGTGTTGAAATGAGAAGAACTAGGATGATAGTTTAGAGATAAAGTGATGGTGATAATGGTGTTGAAAGAGTGCTGATATGTTGATGAACTAATGTATAAATTGATGTCCTATTTTTGTGTTAATGATAAACATTAGGTTAAGAGTTGTTTTATGGATGATATTGAGATGGAAATTAGGTGAGAATAAAAAGGAAATGAAGTAGAAATGATGAATTATACATAAGATGTGTTAGATGTAACACGTAGGAGTTAAAAATATGGGAAATTGGAAGGAGAAAGTAGTTGAAAATTTCAGATTACTTAACTCACAAGTCCCACGATCATGAGAAATGCAAGAATGGATGGAAAGTTTCAGCTAGCTTAAGTGAGATGTTACCTTTTAAGTGATGTTTGAACCAACTAATGATAAGATACCTTCCTATGGTGTATTTAGACTTGAATGAGGCTTGAAATGAACCTAATTTGATGCTTGATTAATAAGTTAAAGTGCTTGATGTGTTTAGAATAATAATTAAAGTTATAACTAAGAAATGGATGGTTGATAACAATCTATCAAAATCTGGAAATTTAGAGATGATTAAAGAATAAAATTTTTCTTAAAAATGATAATGTGATTCAAAGGAGATAAGTAAGTTATATTAAGTATTAATGAATTAGAATTTGGATATTATGTGATCATATAATGCTAGAATAACATTGATGAGTGACTGATTGATGAGTTTAGAACGAGCAAGTATTTTTGAGGTATAAATCTAAGTGTAAACTAGACATATTCAAGTTATAATGGTTTGAATGATCAAGACTTGATTAGGGATACATACCTAGGAATGTCATTGAGCATGTATTGTACATAACACATATACATTTGTGTATAATTGAATACTAATGTGATTGATCAATGTAGTCATGTGTATAAATGTATGTATTGCATGATATAGAAGCGCAAGTTGAACGACATCATCCAAACCTTGTCGGTCTATCGAGGGAATAACTATCTGGAGCTTACTGTAAGTAACCTAGATGTTTATCACTATGAGGGATTGTATGTGCTTAAATTTCAATTATTGAATTGATAATTATATGAATGTGATGATTACAGACATTGATGGTCTGAGGATTTTGATAATTGAGATGTGAATTGGGAAACATAAGTGTTCTCAATGAAATGTTGAATGTCAGACTAAGATATGAGGAATATATGAAAAGTGACTATGCATAATGAATGAATGTGAATGATTGCGTATAATGTGAATTGATGCATCTCATGAAATTGAAATGCATGATCAGATAAAGGAAGTTGTGATCGGAGTGGCCAGAGAAAAAGAACTTAAAGCTCAAAAAATGTGTATAAAGAGCCACAGGCTTAGTATTAAAATGAGCCCAGTATCCACAATAGATATGGAATAGTTATCAATGAGCCCGGTATCTACAATGGATATGGGACAGTTAAAAAGGTGCTCAGTCATAACAAAGTAACAACAAAAGTGGAGTCACATGTGCATTTGCATATACATCCTTACATGTGTCTGATGATTGAATAGAAATGAATAAGTGAACTATTTGATATATATATTGGAAAAATAAATGAGTATGTGTTATGTTATAAAATGTGAATTGTTCTTGTGATTTGAAATGAGTGAACCTTCCTATTTAGTATTTGTTGATGTGATTTGTTTGTAAATTGAATGGAGAATTATTTTTGTGGTCTAATATGAGTAAGCATATCGATGATGGTTCGCTCACTGAGTTTGTATAACTCATCAAAATTGCAATGTTGATTTTCAGGTATGAGAGAGGAAACTTAGCTTCTAAGATGTTATAGAAGAAGTCTAGTACTGCATTTTTGGACTCAAGAAATAGCTCAAAGGTCGGTCAGTTGAGGCTATGGAGTTTAAATAGAATGTTTTTGTTTAGGTTCTCATTCCATATAGAATATTTTGTAAAAGAGCATTATGCTCTTATATATTTGTGATACTATATATATAAATTATGGAGTGTAATGCTACAATATAATTATGTTTTACAAATGGAATGAGGAGTTGATATTTTGAGTATTTGTGTTCTATATATGATGCCATATTATGTAAATATGACTGCCCTAACATGCTGCTTTCACAGGGCATGTGTCGAAATGTCCTCCAGGATGTTCGGGCACATGCCTTATGGAGCGGGGTGTTATAGATTTTGGTATCAGAGCATGGTTTGGCATTTATAGGAATAGATATAAGCTTCTAGACAAGATATATAGTGAGAGATTCATATAGTAATCCCGATTATTGTCTATTATAGGTCATTTGCTATAGGTGATCAAGTTTGAGAATTAGCTGACCTAGAGTCTTTAAGAGCCAATAGAGAGTCTTCAATACCTCGATCTGATCAAATCCCTCAAAGAATTCCTAAGAGGAGAGAAAGAAAATATGATAAATTAAGAAAGCAAGGGGCTGTAGACTTCTACAGAACTACAGACCCTGTTGAGGTTGAACGATGGTTAGAGAGAACTAAAAGAATCTTTGATCAGATGAACTATAAGTCAGATGAAAAGTTTAACTATACAATCTCGTTACTGCAAGGTCTAGCATATCAATTGTAGAAGAATGTTCCAAGTATTACCACTAGGCCTTGTAGTTTAAAGTGGGAAGACTTCTTAAAAGTCTTTAAGGAGAATTACATACCAAAGATTTATTTGGATAAAAAGATGAAAGACTTTCTGGATCTGAAGCAAAAAAGTCTCTTTGTAGTCGAATATAAGATAAGATTCAATGAGTTAATGAGATATGCAATTGTATTGATTCCAACTGAGGAAGCCAAGTATAGACAATTTGAGGATGGGCTAAATATGGAGATAAAAATGAGGAAGGCTATCATCAATCTGAGTAGTTTTACGAAAATAAAAGTTGCCTCAATTAGAATAGAACAGTTGTTAAAAAATGGTCAAGGAGAATATAGACAGGAGTTTTGAATGAAGAGATATGGTAAGTCCCAAGTTGATTATGGTAGAAGGTTTAGTAAATGCCAGAATAGATCATTTTAACCACTAACTAGATTAAAACAGTCGAGGTTCAGACCGAGGGGCAATTTTGTACAAGCTAACAATGGTAGAAGTACAGTATTTGGGCAGGTACTTAACTATGAACATTATGGAAAGAAGCATAGTGGGGAATGATGGAAGTTATCGGGAGCTTGCCTTCATTGTGGCTCCTTTGAACATCAAATCAGAGACTGTCCTACAATTTTCAGAGCATAATTTATAATAAAAGGAGGATCTGTAACTTAGACAACTATCCAACAGAGAAGAGAAAGTGGATCTGGATAGAGAGGTAGAGGCAGAGTGAGTTCAGCTGGTCCTACTATTAGGACTAAGGTGTGGGATAATCAGTCGTTGTCTCAGGCAAGGATTTATGCCATCACCATACAGGAAGCTCAGAATTCCCCAAATTTTGTAGCAAGTGTGTTAAATGTTTTTTTTCACATTCTTTTATCACACTACATCTGGCATCTAAATTGCAATGTGAGAGAGAGTTATTAGAAAATGGCTTACAAGTGAGTACACCGTTAGGTAGTACTACAGTTGTTGGTGAAGTTTGTAAAGGGTGTATGATTCGAATTGATCATGCAGAATTGAAAGAAGATCTGATTGTATTACAATTAAGTGAGATAGACCTTCTCTTAGGTATGGATTGGCTCACTACTCATAGGGCTGCAATGAACTACTACACTAAAGAGGTAATTCTTGAATCTCCTAATCAACCGGGAGTAATCTTTCGAGGTGTTAGTCAAGCAGTGCCAACCATAATGATCTCGTCAATAAATGGTTTGAGATTGATTCGAGGTGGATGTAAGGCTTACCTAGCCTATATAGTTGATATCCGTACTGAGCATACAGTACAGGATATTCCTGTTATTAGGGATTTCCCAAATGTGATTCCTACAAAATTATCTAGGTTACCCCTAGATAGGGAAACAGAATTTTTTATTGACTTAGTTCTAGGTATTGCTCCTATATCTATTCCTCCATATAGGATGGCACCTGTGGAACTAAAGGAACTTAAGGATCAGTTACAGGAGTTATTGGATATAAGATGGCACCTATGGAACTTAAGGATTAGTTACAGCAGTTGTTGGATAAAGGCCTTATTAGATCAAGTGTGTCACCTTGGGAAGCCTCAGTCTTATTTGTGGAAAAAAAGATGGAACCTTAAGGTTGTGTCTTGATTATTAGTAGTTGAATCGGGTGACAGTTAAGAACAAGTATCCGTTGCCACGAATAGACAATTTACTTGATCAATTACAAGGAGCTCAGGTATTCACTAAACAAGATTTGAGATTAAGGTACTATCAGTTGAAGATAGCAGAGGCTGATATACTGAAAAGTGCATTTAGAACTAGATATGGGCATTTTGAGTTTATGGTGATGCCTGTTGGGTTGACAAATGCTCCACCTGCTTTTACGGCTTTGATGAATAAGGTATTCCAACCTTATTTAGATCACTTTGTCATTATGTTCATCAATGATATTTTGGTTTATTCAAAGAGTATAGAAGAACATACTGAACATTTGAGGTTAGTCCTACAGATAACAAGAGAGAAGCAATTGTATGCTAAGTTCAGTAAATGCAAATTTTGGCTAGATCAAGTAGTATTCTTGGGTCATATAGTGCCTGGATAGGGCATACAGGTAAACTCAAGGAAAGTTAAAGTAGTAATCAAGTGGGAAGCTCTGAGAAATATGTCAGAGATCTGGAGTTTTCTAGGATTAGCAGGATACTACTGGAGGTTTGTCGAGAGGTTTTTTCTGATCTCAGCCCCTTTAATAAAGCTTTTGAAGGAGATTGTATCTTTCAGAAGGAATGATGAATATCAAATGAATTTTAAGGAACTCAAGCATTAATTAACTATAGCATCGGTGTTAGCTATTTCATCTAGATCCGGAGGTTATATTGTGTATAGTGATGCTTCACACCAGGGGTTAGGATGTATTCTGATGCAGTATGGTAAAGTGATTGCATATGCATCGAGATAGTTGAGGTCTCATGAGTTTAATTATGCGGTTCATGATTTAGAACTTGCTGTAGTGGTATTTGCTTTAAAGATTTGGAGACATTATCTGTATAGAGAGACATTCTAGATATTCACTGATCATAAAAGTTTGAGGTATTTGTTGAGTCAGAAGGAGTTGAATGTGAGACAATAACGATGGATAGAATTGCTAAAAGATTATGATTGCACGATAGAGTATCATCCTGTTAAAGCTAATGTGGTAGCTGATGTATTAAGTAGAAAATCCAATAACAATGTGACTTGAGTATAGTTATCGAGGTTACCACATCTAGTTCAATTAAGAGCATTGAATGTTGAGCTAAATTTAAGGCAGAATAAAGTATTGATGGCGACATTGAAGCTTAGACCGATTTTACATGAACAGGTTAAAAAAGATCAAGGTAAGATCTAGAATTTGTGAAGCTTATTGAGAAGTTGAAAGTGAACCCGAATTCTGAATTTGAATTGAGAAATGACACATTGTAGGTGAAACAGAGATTGTGTGTACTCGATATTGAGGAACTGAGAAAAGAGATTTTAGAAGAAGCACACATAGTAGCCTACATTATGCGTCCTGGTACTACCAAGATGTATAATATGCTGAAACAGTATTCCTGATGGCCAGGGATGAAAAAGCAAACGGCTGAATATGTGACTAAGTGTTTGACTTGCCAACAGATTAAGGTAGAGCATAAGGCTCCGATTGGGAAGTTACAGTCGTTACCTATTTCGAAGTAGAAATGGGAGAATTATTGATCCCACGTTTTTTATATGAAAAGGCTTTAATAATTTAACCTCAATATTTCGTAAGTGCACGAGTCGTTCCTGTAGTACCTAAGGTGTTGATCCCACAAGGAGGGTTAATCTAATCCTAAAATCTAAGTTGTCCAAAAACTACATTACCTAAAATCTAATTAGATCTTAAGTTATTTAAAAACTACAGAAAACTTATGCAAGATCTCTCTTCACACAAATTTACCGGTTTGATTTAATTCATGTTCTATTAAATTACCTAACTCTCGTTAGCCCAATTTAATGATTTTCACTCAGTTCACCCTCTCAGCTTATCACTAAATTATGCAACTGTAGAATTTAAATTACAAGAAATCCAATAAAAATGCAATAATTAAATTTCATTAATATCAAAGATAAAATATCCCAAAGGTGAGTTTAGACAATCCTCAACATTCAACAATTCTATCATCAACGGCTATCCTAAATTATATATAATCATAAAATTGAAACTAAACCAAAAATACACTCAAAATAAATGACAGAGGTAGTAATGGGTGGAAACCTCCTGTTCTGGGAAGCACTTCGCGTAGGCTTCTTCTCCACGTCTCTCTTCCTTCATTTCTTTATCAATCTCTCGAAAAAAACTCTCTAGGGTTTTGAAATTGTGGTTGATGCAAAAACTCCCTCTCTTATGTACTTCTTGTTCTTTAAATATCTTTGTTTCTTGAGTAACCCTAGGGTTTTTCTAGGGTCAAAAAGGTCCGAAAAATCTCTCAAAACTTGACGTTTTCTCTTGTTTGCACGTCTTCCTGCATCAAACCTTTCTGTCACGATCTTGGCCTACACCAAATCTTTCTATTCTGAAGCACTAACAAACACACCAAAGTACCTCAAAAACATAATATTTAAGCTCAAAGACTTATTCTAACCCATAAAAATACTTCAACACACAAAATAACACAATTTTAACCTAAACACTCAAATTAATACTTAATACATAACAAACTAATCCCTAAAATATGATGCATTTCACACCTATGAACATCCCCATACTTAAACATTTACTTTTCCTCAAGCAAACAAAACAACAAACACACAACACACAATGCAGTAATGAGACAATGGCTTTAACTTCATGAGATAAATTTAATCTTAAACACAATCATTCAAGTTATATCAAATCATTAACATGCAAAATTTGCGTCTAGGGGCTTTGAACTAAATATACAAATTAATCGAGATTAAAGTGTTAATTTATTTACCCTTTTCAATTGCACACACACATTAATAATTCTTTGATCATTCAGACTCTGTAACTGCTCCTAAGTATGTTTTCATGAAAAGTCAGGATATTACAAGTTCGGTAGGTTTTTTATTAAAAAAAACAATTTTCATCGTTTTTCATTATTTATTTATTTATTTATTGAACATGGATTTAGTCTTTTTATGTAGAGGCAAACATTAGAAATGAATGTCGATCCGATTACTGGACTAAGTCATGTTTTCATTAAACTACTTGGTTGGAACATCATTATAGCTTTTTGACGCGGAGGCAGATATTTTTGATACTTTTCGATCTGGTTACTCAGTTATACCATGTTTTCAAATGGCTGCTAGCTCTATTCACAACCCAAAGGTCAATGGAATAGTTATTTATTTAACTAATTTTTTTAATTTTTTATCGCCTACCTTATTGTTTTAGCTACTTGTTTCCACAAAAAATACTAGTAAAGTTACTTAAGTTAAAAGGCCTCAAATTATGAATGAACGTGACAATTTAGAGGGTGAAAAACTTATTCTAAATCTTAGTTAAGTTGTATCTTTATCTAAACAATTTATTAATTTTTACGAGCTAATGATTCTTCATAAGCTAATAGACCATGCTCAAAATTAAATTAATTTCAATCCATCTAAGCCATTGACACATTCAAACAATTCACAAAATGTAACCAAACAACTATCATACAATATGAAAAATTACATACAAAGCAAAACATATAACCTTCCCCACACTTGAACAACACATTGTCCTCAATGTAAGAAGGGAACAAACAAGCACATAAGAAAAGATGAAACATAAATCAAAGTAAAACAGAAAATAAAATAAAGATGAAGACTAATTTGAAAAACAAAGAGGGTTAAACAAAGTCTCGTGGAGATGGAGGTAGGGATGGTGTCAAAGGTGGCAATTGAATGCCCTGAGCCTCAAAATATCGATGGATACGACGTATATCCTGGCTCTGACATTATTGAATTTGAGCCATCTCCCTCATCATTCTGGAGTTCTCCGCTAGTTGATTTGTAATCACTGTGTTGTTTACAGAAATTATATCCAGAACTTTCTTCCATCCCATTTCTTTTTGTCTCTTTTTCCCCCTCAGACTCTTTACTGGTTAAGTCCTCTTCCACCTACTGAGGCGGTGCTAAACTCGCACCTGACTAGCCCTAATCTTAACATGTGTCTTTTGGCTAATATCTGAAAGTTCCATATCTTGGCTGATATCCCAAAGTTTCATATTGTGGGACTTAACGATTTCAGCTCGCCATAAATGGTGATGACCTAGGAAATTTAGGAGATGAACAGTTACCCACTGTAGTCTACGTCATAATATTTAGCAATAGCAAAAACTAGGTACCCCATACCTAAATTATCGCTCCTCTTGCGCAAAGTCACAACAATAGCGTTTAGCATATGTGTCGAGGTGCATACTGGAATACTGTAGTCCATACACCATAACATAAAGAATTCCTTTGTGGAACACTTGTTCGTTTTTGATTTATCAAAAATCAAATGACATGAATTTGTGCAGAAATAAGTGCTCGTGGGCCTTATTATATTGTTGTGGGCATTTTTGATATGAAATTGTTCTAACCTAGAGAGTTCATTCCAATAGAGAGAAGGGTAAAAATTTTCACGTTGATTGATAATGGAGGATTCAGAGAACCCATACATATCACACATGATTTCTATGATCATTTCATAAGCTCGTCCCCAAAACCTAAACCACATTTCCTTGGGGTTCCTAGGTTTATAGGGAAGGGAAGTGAAAAATTCCATAGTGAGTTCCTGGTAGACAAGAAATTGGAAATGTATAAAGTTGGCCCACTGGATTCTTTCAGCTAAGTTCTCTACCTTATCGCGCAATTCTAACCTATCGAGCATTTTAAAATCAAACTATTTAGAAACTAATATTTGTCTAGCATTTAGAGATTGGAAACAAATACCTTCCTCCTCTGTGTAGATTGGGAAAGGTGCTCCAAAGTCTACTACTCTATTTCTTCTCCCTCATCTTGAAACTTGATTTTGTCTAGCTGATTGCTTCCATTTGGCTTATTGCTTAGTGGATGGCATAATTGCTTATGAATAGGTAGAGTTTGGAAGAATTTTAAAAGTTTGAAATTTTTGTAGAGAGATGTGAGAGCGTTTGCAAGTTTCAAATCTAGAGAGATAAAGTAAAAGTGAAAGTGAATCAAAAAGTGAAGTTAGGAATGAATATATAGGTGGTTGGATGGTAAAATGGTAAATTTTCCTTTAAAATTCGCGTGTTTCCCTTTTCTGCCCAGTCGTAGGCCACGATCATGCCTGCAGTTTTCCACTGATTCTTCATTTTTTCTTCTTTTGTTCTTTTCAACTTTTTTTAAATCACTTCCTAATTCTTTTGTGGCCCTTTCACCTCTCTTTTGTTTACTTGATTGATCATCCAATTTATATCGAAGTCCTATTCCTTCTTGATTTTATTTGGAAACAAAATAATCCTAATTACGAAATTCAAAATTTCAAACAAAAATAATCAAAGAAAATAAATTCCATGAGTTGCCTCCCCTACAGCGCTTCATTTGACATCAGTAGCTCGAAGCTCTTTTTAGCTCACGATGGTTTGAATGAATAGTGTAATGATAGTGCAGTTACTAATCTTACAATTTCCACATGAACTAACATGTTATAGTTTCTACCTTCCTCATAAATCTCTTTCCTTCGCCTTTTTCTACGCAATCATTTCTTTCTGAACATTTTCTCAGGATCCTCAATATCTTCCCATTCTCCTCAAAGTTCAAGTTCCTTGATTTCTATTGGAGGTAAAGGAGAACAGTAGTCTTTCTTTGACACCTTGAAAGTTAATTGCTCCTTTCCTACTCTCAGAATTATTTCACCCATCAATGTCAATGATTGAATGAGCAATGGCTAGGAACGGTCATCCAAGAACTATAAGAGTTTCCACATCTTGTCCAATTTTCAATATATAGAAGTCTATGGGAAAGGCAAATTTATCAATTTGTACGTGCACATCTTTAATAATCCTCTTCAGTTGATAGACTGTTCTATCAGCCATCTTCACTAACATCTTCATGGGTACTAATTCGCTTAACCTGAATTTTAGACTAAAGGTATAAGGCATCATACTAATACTTGCTCCTAAATTCGTAAATGCCCTGTTGATATTAACTCCATTTATACTACAAGAACGTAAAAATCCACTGGGTCCTCTTTCTTTTGTGTTATGTAAGGATTTTCTTCTTCTGTGCGCTCCTTAACCTTTTTCTAGATTGGCTCCTTTAAGGTTAGCCTCAATTACAATTGTTATGTTATGTTCTCAACCCTATTTGATTCAACCTCCTTAGAATTCCTTGTCGCTCTACTTGAAATTGACTTCCTTTGAACTATAACAGGTTATAGGAATTTAGATCGAGGTTCTTTAATTGGCTCAATTTCGAGCTCACTTTGAAGGAATTCCACAATTGCATGTCCCTTCTCTTTTATATCCTCCTTCTTTCACATATTCAGGTTCCTTCTCCTGGGCCTAAATGATATCCATAATCTGTTCTTTCGAGTTAGACTCGGTATTGCTTAGAATGGTTCCTACATTCTGAGTAGACATTGCCTCCACTAGTTAGCCTACTTAGACTTCCAGATTGTGTATTGACGAGGCATGGTTCTTTGTTACTTGTTCAAATTTGCTTTCGAGCCTCCTATGTGCATCCTCCATGCCTCTAATTTTATCCAAAATCTTATCAAACTTAGATTCCATCAAGCTTGCTTTATCTTGTTAGAAGCTTGCTTGTCCTTGTGGCCTGAACTATCCTCCAGCATCATTTGTCCAAGAGAACTTAGGGTGATTCTTCCAACCAGGGTTATAGGTGTTGGAGTAGGGATTGTTACCCTCTCCTCGTCCATATTATTCCCCCCATGTAATTTACTTGCTCTAGATTGTCTTCCTTCATCAAGTAACAGTCTATGGTATCATAGTTTCATATGTCCACAGAGTTCACACTTTAGTTGTACGACTTTCACTTAGGCTGAGGACGAAGCCTTCATCTCGTTCAGCTGTCGTGTTAAGTTTTCGATTTTTGTTTGCATTTCAGTCATTTGATCGATAGCCACAATTTGTTTTTGCTCTCGGAAGGAAGTAGTCTGTCTACTTCATTCGTTTGTCCACAGGCAGCTATTACTTGCCATCTCCTCTATCAGCTCTTCCACTTCATCAACTATCTTCCTCATTAGTGATCCTCCTGAAGCTGCGTCAATCATACCTCTCTTCGGTGGGTTTACTTCATTGTAGAATGTTTGCAACAAGAATTCCTTGGGTAAGTTATGGTGTGGGCACTTCCGTTTCAAATCCTTGTATCTCTCCCATGCTTTGTAGATTGATTCCCCATCACCTTACTGAAAATTGATAATTTCCTTGATGAGCTTAGTGGTCTTAGTTAAAGGGAAATACTTATCTAAGAAAGCACGAATTAATTGATCCCATGTCGTGACATTAGCTGGGTTAAGGGAATGGTACCAAGCCTTTGCTTTATCTCTCAAGGTAAAAGGGAAAAGCCTAATTCGGACTGCATCTTCAACATCTGATGGTACCGAAAGATATTACAGATTTCGAAAAAGTTCGCTATATGTGCATTGGGATCTTCGTTTGCTAATCCATAAAATTGCACATTCTGTTGAAGCGTGTTTACGAGAGTTAGTTTTATTTCAAATGAGGCTCTTTGAATGGGCGACCTAGCTACTCTAGTTAGTTTTATTTCAAATGAGGCTCTTTGAATGGGCGGCCTAGCTACTCCTTGGTTAGCCTCATTGAACCCTGTCCTCATAAAATCTATAAGGGTCCGTTGTTGATGTCCTTGGTTCACTCCGTGGTCCATATTCTGCTGAAATTTCACAGCCATTGTTGATTTCATGATTTCCTCTTCTTCTTCACGCCGACCTTTCCTAATGGTTCGTTCTAGTTAAGTGATTTCTAAGTTTAAAGTTTCAGCTACACAACTCGAACTTCTCGTGACTCTTGTATTCATACAAGAGCACGATTTCTAAAATAGAAAAGAAAGAATGAAAACAAAAATTAAAAACTAAACTAAACGTCTTAAACTATAGAACTAAACTAATCGCCTCCCCGACAATGGTTCCAAAAGCTTGATCATAGCTTTTCGATATGAAAAGGCTTGAATAATTTAACCTCGATATTCTGCAAGCACACGGGTCATTCACGTAGTACCTAAAGTGTCGATCCCACGAGGAGGGTTAATCTAATCCTAAAATCTAAAGCTGAAATAATTCAGAATAACTCAAAATAAACAAAACTAAAACAAGAAATTATTTCAATCATGCAGTTAATTCCAAGATTCGAATTCAAAAATATAAAAAAATAGCAGTTGCAAAACCCAATCAAGAATCAACCTAAGAAGTATCGATTAAGAGAAAGAAGAATTTTATCCGACTTTAATAAAACCCTAACTGATTATGAATTTACTAGATTACCGGTTTTAGATGGTCCTAAGGTTGATTAATCTCTCTTGAGTTATAACCATTAACCCTAATTTACAAACCCTAATCAGATTATGGGAATTGAAATCTCTCAATTAACAATCTATCCAAAACCTAAATTAGATCTTAAGTTGTCCAAAAACTAACAAAAACTTATGAAAGATCTCTATTTACACAAATTTACCAGTTTGATTTAATTCTTGTTATATTAAATTACCTAACTCTCGTTAGCCCAAATTAATGATATTTTACTCGGTTTACCCTCTCAGTTTATCACCAAATTGTGCAAGTTCAAAATTTAAATCACAAAGAAATCCAATAAAAACGTAACAATCAAATTTCATTAATATTAAAGATAAAATATCCTAAAAGTGAGTTTAGACAATCCTTA
>JANQBM010855631.1:0-34595 GCA_025594535.1 Erythroxylum domingense | reverse complement strand
CTTTATTCCTAGTAAATTGATTTAACTCCTCTTGCATAGCTAAAATCTAAGCTTCATCTTGAAGAGCTTCATCAATTTTTTTCAGGTTCTAATTTAGAAACAAAAGCTACGTTGGCCTCTCTCCTAAACTTAGATCTAGTTCTCACTCCTTCTGATGTTTCTCCTATAATCAGATTTTCTGAGTGAGAAGATTTGTATCTCCAATCTTTTCTCAACCTAATATCCTCAAAGAGATTTACTACTTTATCAGATGGATTGTCTGATGGTGAATCGTCTGGCTTACTAACTAAGGGAGCAGATAGAGTTTCATTATTAGCATCGTCTCTTTTATGTAGGTGAGAATCATCATCAAACTTTACATGCATAGATTCTTCAACATATTTAGAAACAAGATTATAAACTCTATAAGCTTTAGATATAATATAATAACTTAGAAAAATTCCTGAATTAATTTTGGAATCAAATTTATCCAAATTTTCTTTTGTATTCAAGATATTACATTTGCAACCAAAAGGATGAAAGTAATAAATATTTGGTTTTCTTCCCTTCTATAACTCATATGGAGTTTTATTTAAAATAGGTCGCAGAAATACTCTATTTTGAATATAACAAGCTGTATTTACAGCTTCTGCCCAGAAGTACTTAGGAAGATTCATTTCACATAGCATAGTCCTTGCCATTTCCTAAATCGTCCTGTTTTTTCTTTCTACAACTCCATTTTGTTGAGGACATCTAGGAGTAGAGAAATTATGAAAAATTTCATTCTCTTTACAAAATATTTTGAATTTTTCATTTTCAAATTCTCCACCATGATCACTCCTAATTCCAGCAATAGAAATTCCTTTTTCATTTTGTTACTTTTTGGATAAGAATTTAAAGCATTTAAAAGATTCATCTTTATGAGATAAAAACAATATCCAACAAAATCTAGTAAAGTCATCACAATTACAAGACTATACTTCTTTCCATCAAGACTTACTGTTTTAGTTGGACCAAACAAATCTATATGTAACAACTCTAGAGGTCTAGACGAAGTTACAACATTATTAGACGAAAAGGAAGTTTTAACTTGTTTTCCTTTCTGACAACTTTCACAAAAGAAATCTTTGTTAAAACTTATCTTTGGTAATCCTCTTACCAAATCATGTTTAACTAATTTGGAAATGTGTTTAAAATTGGCATGACCTAGTTTTTTGTGCCAAATCAATTTTTTATCATCTTTTGATACAAGACATGAAATATTTTGACTTTTCAAATCATCTAAGTTAATTCTATAGAGATTGTTTTAGAATAGCATGTGAATCTTCTAACAATTCTAAATAGGTATGCTGAAGATCATTTAAGTGAGAGATTACCTCATCATCGTTTTCACGTTCAGCTACCAAGCATATGTTTGATTGTTCTGATGATTCTGAGTTGGATTCAGAATCAGACGAATCTAGATCTTCCCATGTTGCCATCATGCCTTTTTTGTTTTCTTGACTCTTCTTTTGTTTTCTTTTGAGCAAGGGACATTCAGACTTGTAATATCCCGGTTTATTACACTCATAACAGATGATAGAGCTTTTCTCATTCTTCAAATCGCCTTTGCTAATCTTTTTTAAAGAGGAGTCTTTATTTCCCTTAATTTTCTTTTTCCACATCCTTCTAATTTTTCTTGAAATGAAAGATAGTTCGTCTTCATCTTCACTTGAATCTTGATCAGAGTCACTGGCATCATCATTCTTGATTTCTTCAATCTTTAATGCTTTTAAAGACGTACTTCTATTTTTCTGCATTTTCTGATTCTTCTGACCAGCCTTCAATGCAATATATTTGTCCTTTCTAGGTTTATCTTCTGCATCAAGCTCTACTTCATGGATTTTTAGTGAACCAAACAATTCATCTAGCTTTAGCTTGCTTAAATCCTTAGCCTCTTGTATTGCTGTTACTTTGGGTCTCTATCTTTTTGGAAGACTCTTGAGGATCTTTCTAACATGATCTTGACTATCGTAGATTCTCCCAGAGCTTTAAGTCCATTAATGATTGTTTGGAATCGTCCAAACATTTGATCAATAGACTCATCATCTTTCATCTTGAACAACTCATACTGATGCACAAGAATACCAATCTTGGATTCTTTCACCTGGTTTGTGCCTTCATATGCAATGGCTAATGTGTCCCATATTTCCTTTGCAGATTCGTATCCATGAACCTTATCATATTCACTTCTACTTAGAGCACAACTTAAAAAGAACTTGGCCTTTGAATTTAACTGAACACGAGCTTTCTGATCAGTTGACCATTAGTCATGAGAGATGGTTTTCTCTTCATAGTCTATTGGAATATATAGACCACTTTCAATAATATCCCAAAGATCAATGTGTGTGGATTCTATGAAGAGTCGCATTCTATCCTTCCAATAATGATAATCTTCACCATTGAATGCAAGAGGTCGTGTGAATGAGGTACCTTCAACTATAAAAACATATGATTCAGTCGTTGATCTTTGTCCTCACTTTGTAATAGTGTTTCTTGGAAACTTCACTCTGATACTAAGTGAAGTCAATCATTTGTTATTATAGAAATCACATAATATGTAAAATACACAAGATTCAGATTATTACAAAACAACACACTTATTTTGTTTGAGTAATTGCAACAGCAGAAATAATATCTATTCTTCTAACAGCAAAAAATTAAAGAGATAACGGTTAGAGAATATAACACCGCGATTTATATTGGTTCACCCTTAACCTTTAGGCTACGTCTAGTCTTTAGAGTTTACCTAAGATTTCACTATCTCTTGCAATTTTTACAAGTATTATTTCTCACTTCCAGAGCCTTTTCAGATCTCTTTCATAAAGTATTATTTATCTGCTATCTTAGCCTCTTCAGGCTCTAGCCTTCCCTTTCACTTGAAAAGATATTATTTGAGTTTTCTAAACTCACGTTATAGGTGTTCTTGATCTTTCTTCTTCCTTCTTTTCACTCAGGATATTTTTACAATATACTCACTTGATCACATAATTATTTCGTGTGAGTAGAGAGTTAAGAGTAGAAAGTTCAAAAGTTCTTATTTTGTTTATGACTACAATTGATATTTATAGTCAATTCTCTAACGGTCTTCTTAAGAAAATTGCTTGTAGAATCTTCAGAGATCAGTTATTAGTTGAGTCTTGTAACTAAATCCAACTAACTAACTAACTGACGTTGTAGATTATTCTTCAATTATATCATCTTGATATGATTTGTATGCTTCATCTTATGTCTTGACTTCGTCTTATGTCTTTGCTTCGTCTTACAACTTTGCTTCGTCTGATGACTTTGCTTCGTCTGATGACTTTGCTTCGTCTGATTCGTCTTGCACTTTATCTTAGTCAGCTCTTTGAATATCATCTTGATTTGATGATTTGTACTATTTACATTTATCTGCGCACTTAACAAACTCATCAAAACAGTTCACAAATTTCTTTTATTATTATTATTTGACTTTCATCAAAATTAATAGAAGAAGTGAAGTCTTCTTGACTTAACAATCCATAACTATAGAAAATGCGCATGTTTAACATAGAAAGGAAACTTAATATTCATAAATAAGAAATACAATATGACGATATGAATAATTTGTATTGATGAGCATTTGTATTGGTTTTAATGATGAATTGTAATGATGTGCAATTATATTGATAATTTGTATTAAAGAGTGTTGAATATCAATATTTGGCTTATAAATGTGCAATTTCGGTATATGGATAATATGTTGAAGCATATTTGCGCTATATACTTTGCTTAAGTATTCCATCATTGTTTACTTGAGTGTTGAGTATCAATGTTTGGTTTATGAATGTTAATTTATTGTATATGAGTTGTGATAGTTTTGAATGTGTGTGCTTAACAGATGACTATTGTGAGTGATCATCCAAACTAAGTGTTTTCCACACTAAGCTTTCAAGCTTAGGACGAGTGTTAATTCGTGTAGGTCCAAGTCATAGGAGTGAGATATAGGGAACATCTGTAGGGACCAAGACCAACGTATAGAAGAAAAAGTACTTTTGGAAGGTGTTTTTAGCTAAAGATGAATGTGCATGTAATGGTTTAAGGAAATTGTATGTTTTCTTTTGGATTACCATATAAAGTAAAGATATATTACTAATGTTAAATGATAATGTTAAGTATTGGGGAGTTTTGTAATGTATATGTATAGCATTGAATAGAATTATATGCCTTAAATACGTGTATAGGAATTTAGTTGCTATGTGTGTGGATGGTTGTAAGTTCCATATAAGGGGTGTTATAAGAATAACTCAAGTTTACATCAAAATATAGAACCCTGTAATGAAAGGGAATAACACGGTGACCAAAACTTAGAAAATGAAAACAAAGTAAAATCAAAGAATAAAGTGTCTTAGACCCTTAAACGGTGGCCAAAACTTAGAAAAAATAAAACAAATTCAAAGAATGAAGGGTCTTAACTTAATGATCCTATCTCAGAACATATAAGGCATGAAACCCTAAGAAACAACAGATGATTAAAGACTATTTACTATCAAAGAGACCTTATTTTGGTTGGGATGTTGGAAATAAGAACAAAAGTGGATAAGATGAACAAATGCATTTAGTTGTTTGACAATAATTAAAAAGTCATTTTGAATCATCAAGCTTATCATAATAGGATGATCATAGTAACCTGCAACTTAGGTATTCAAAAAGTACAAAAGCCACTATCTTGGATCAATTCATTCACCTAATGGTTAACATTGAATTGGATACTTACCATATTGATACAACTTTTATATATGGAGCTAATAATGAATTCTTAATAAATTCCTTATGGTCCAATATTCAATCTCTAAGTTCCTCAATAAGAGCCTCTTGTATTACTTTGGGAGACTTTAATATTATCATATTGGTTTAAGAGGTAGAAGGGGATAAGCTAATAAAAAAAACTAAAAAATAGAGAGATTTTAAAATTCCTCAATGTCACTTTCTTTTCAAATTTAAGATTTGAAAGGGCTTACTTTACATGGAATAACAAGTAAGAGGGAAGCTAGCTTAGTAGGCAAAAGTTAGATAGGGAATTGGTTAATCCCCAATGGCTTTTAAAATTTTCTAATAGCAGAGCTTTCTTTTATGCTCTTTTATGCTTGGATCACTGATCTATAAGAGTAACATTTGATAGAAGGAAAGGAAAAGTAAAACCCCCTTAGATTCAACAATTTTCTTATGAATTTAGGGGGTTCAAAGAAGTTGTTATGAAAGACTTAAGCACTATAATAGAGGGTCATGAATCTTGTAAGTGTGTAAGAAAGCTCCAAACTGTGAAGGATGAGATCAAAAAGCTCTACTTGGACAAAGTTAAAGATGTAAAATCTTTATTAGCAAGAGCAGGGATGACTTAATTACTATTTAGAAGGATTTAAACCTTAAAACTAGGGATGAAAACTTAAAGTTAAAGGAGAAAATGACTCTAACCAACTACTATCAAGCATTAGAGAATCATTAATCATTGATGAGATAAAAGGTTAAAGTTAAAGGGCAAAGAGAGGGAGACAAGAATACCATATTCTTCTACAATGTAATTCTAAGTAGAAGGAACCCTATCAAGGTTTGTTCTTTGGAAATTAGCAATATTGAAACCATCTAGGTGAAAGAGAAGATTCAGGAAGTGATTATTAATCACTTTAAAAAACTATTAGGAGCTTCTAACAACTGTTGTTCTTATATGCAGGTCTCAAAGGAATTCATTCCTATATTTCTCGATAATAGAAGGATATGCTTATGTCCTTTTAATGCTCTAGAAATAAAAAACCATTTAAGTTAAAATTTAAAAAAAACTCTAGGCCCTGATGGGTTAAATGCATTATTCTTCTAAATAACTTAGCATTTAACGTATAATATGATCATAATAGTGGTTTTATAATTCTTTATATATGTATGAATTTTTAAATAATTAATCAAATCCTTTATTTTTCTTATCCCTAAAAAGTTTAATGTTAATTCCTTAAACAAATTTAGGCCTATATTATGTTGTAATGTTATATATAAGGGGATCTCTAAATTAATTAGAAATAAGTTAAAGAAGGTGCTTAAACTTATCATCAACCCAACACAGGGGGCTTTTATCAAGGGAAGGAGCATAGGTGAAAATTTGATACTAGCTTTGGGGTTAATTAAGAATCACAAAAGCAAAAAGACATTAAGAAGTTGCAGAATGAAAATTGAATTTTATGGAACCAAGGGAGGTTCTTATCATGGTTTTTGTTAGAGTAGTGCTTTAAAGGCAATCGCTTTTAGCACTTCTGTAAAAACTTTATTTTAAGTAATAAAGTGAAAGGCAATTTGAATTAATTTGATATTCATACTTATGAATTGATGTCGATTTTAAATCGAGTTAATAAAGTCTATGATACAAAACATAGCACGAAGGAAATCACGATGAGATCATAATAATGAGATTCCTATCATGTGTAATTATGTTAGTATCTAAATTATCCCTAGTTATAGGATTAATGAGATAAGAAATTGTTAATCCGGATAGACTAGCACATGTTATACTCCTTAATTTGATCAAGTAGTGGATCTTATAAACTGTAAGCATGAGATGTTTATAGTTAACATGTGGATGCTTATTAAGAGTCCTAAGTACATTGGATGACCCTCTATGAGATTATCATATGGATGATCTATCAAATGTCAGTGATTAATCTCATCATAACAATTGTGCAAATATCCTTAGACTTGAGGTACTCAAGGATATCTTAGATATTGATCCTATATTTTGACACCATTCCTTGTTGCCTCAAGATGAGGTCGCTCATAGGGTGGTGATTGGGTATAATTATTAGTATTTGAAGGTAATTAGGTAGCCAATAAAGGATTCACCACTCCTAATAGAAGGAGATGATATCTATAGCCTCTTGTCGGGGTCACTAGTGAGGAATCTCTAACCAGAGTAGATGTGTCATTAAGAGAGCCTTCAATGACATAAAGAGTAACGAGATCCCTAGGACAAAAACTAATATCATTTGGACTAGATTTGACGTAGTCGGTATAGTGGAGTTGATACGTGGCCCATACTCCAAACCAAGTAGGGTATGAAATGGTGAAAGAATGAATTGCATGGTAATTGCCTATAGAAAGGTTCATAAGTCAGATAATTGACTATCAAAGAGTTCGTATGTCAATCCTCAGATAATTGACTATCAAAGAGTTCGTATGTCAATCCACTTACTTTCCGGTAAATTGGCATCATAAAACTATTCATGAATTGCTTGGATTAAAAGATAATTCAAATGGAAAAAAATTGGGAACCTAAAGGGTCACATATTTAGGAGATTGAGGGAATGTTTTGAGATAATATTGCGATATGATCATGTTAAGAAATGTTGAAAAGGATTGGACAAAGCAAATGTTGCATGGATGTCCAACGTGGAGTCATGATTGTGACCCACTAATTCCAACAACATATATAAGTGATTTCTCGTCATTTAAACATATAGATCAATAGTTAGGTAGTCCAAAAACGTTCTAGACATTTAAAGGGAGTTAGAGGGAGAATTTCTTTGCATGTCAAGCAAGGGTTGCTTGATGTTTATTGCATGTGATATAATTCTCTTCTATCATTCCTATTGACCATCCTACTTGTGTTTCCATCTTATTTGGTGCTCAATCCTTCCTTACACACTATATTTCTTCATCTCTGTGTGTTCTTCACTGGCTATTGAAGGTGTTTGGTGTTTTCTATAACCCAAACAAAGAGAAGATTCAAGAAAGGAGGAGCATTTGCAAGGAACATATGCTATAATTTCATGTTCTTACGTTTTGTTTATACATGCACATAGATTTTGGGTTCATGGGGACATCTTGGGAGTTGGAATTTTGATTTCGACACTTCCATTGCCTTGCCATGCACATGATGCATGATTCCGGGCCATTCCAACAACGGTATCAGAGCCATTTATGCATGTATTAGATGATCTATTGAACATCTGCAAACTGTTTGCTGGGTTATAACTGACATGCATGTTGATTTGAAAAAATTCATAAAATTTTAGAAAAATTATTTTCTGATTTTCTTTGATATAAACGTTTATAAGATGTTATATTATGTTTCTATCAAAGGAAATTGCAATTGAATGTAAATTGCTATTTTATTGCGAATTAATTTCTAGTATATTCATACGTTGATTTATGGAAAATAGAATGTATGTGCTGATTTTGAAATTTTCTTAATAATTTTAGAAAATTTGTCTAATTTTCTTTCACATAAATGTTTATAAGGTGTTATATTATGTTTCTATAAAAGGAAATAGCAATTAAATGTCTGTTTTATTACGATTTTAATTTCATCTTCATCTATGTATAAAGTTCTGGGAAATCCTGGAATACCGATGAACATGCATGCTTGTAAATTCCAGAATAATTTTATAAACAATTTTTTATGAATTTCCTTCATGGACATGCACATATGATGGTTCCACGTGTATGAGGTTCATGACACCCATTTTTGAAGTGGTTAATATTTTATTCTCGATTTTACATGCATGCTGATGAATATAACAAGAGTTAATGGAAAAATGTAGTGCTGGCTAATTCCACTTAGTTCCTAAACAATTCCTTGGAATTAGTTTAATAAATTTTTTATTAGGCACATTTAGAATGTTTATAAGACTCTGAAATTTTTTCAGAATTAATTGAACTTGATTTAATTAATAGATCAAGTCAAAGTCAACACTAGTTAGCTTTTGGAAAGCTGATAGGACTGACTTGCTTGATGTCTTATGTGTATGTGTTTTAGTTATAAGACCTTGAAACATTTTTATGAGATAAGAAATGCTTTATTTTGATGCCAGTAGGTTAATTCATTTGTCTTGATAATTTTGGCCATCAAGATATTTTTGGCTTGTGATGAAATTTTCTTGATAAATTTGAGATGGCCTACGGATGTTTTAGATGACTAATTAATGTTCAGGAATTTTAGAAACCCTAAGAATTAATTTATAATTAATCCAAGTAGAGCATTACATTTCTAGGGTGACTAGAATAGGCATGTGAACTAAAATTAAAGTATTTAATTTGGACATCAAAATAATTGAATTTTAGGTTCCTAATCGAATCACATTCATAATTCAAATTAACTGAGACTAAAACTAACACCCGATTTGGCTTAAGAGTTGATGCGAATCACAAAATTTTGATGTATAGTTAAGTCACAACCTAAATTAAACCTTCTTTGTGTAATCACATTCATAATTCGAATTAAATGAGACTAAAATTAACACCCGATTTGGCTTAAGAGTTGATGCGAATCACAAAATTTTGATGCATAGTTAAGTCACAACCTACATTAAACCTTCTTTGTGTGTTACAAGCTTTTTTTTTAAGGTTTGGTTAAAAAGGCATGATATGATTGTTATGGACATAGGCTTAGTTTAATTGAGGCATCTATAATTATACCATATAATTATAGTAACTATCAGAATATATATGTGAGATATATATAAGACCATCTAAGTATTGATGAGACCTAAGAACAAATTCCTAAACCTAAATATTAGGCTTACGTCTTCCATTGATATGATAAGAACTAGAGTTTTTTTAGAGATGGGTTGCTGGGCAAACCTAAGCCTGCTCTACATGAATATGTTCAAACCATGTAAATTATATTTTCGAATTAATAGGTTAGCCCTAACTAGAAATGTTAACTTGTTGGGCAAACCCAAGGTCAATGTGGATAGAGACAAAATTGGGTAGTATGCATGAGATGTATACGCATCAAGAGTTGATAGCCTAATGATTGTGCTAAATCAACAGTTGATGGCACAAGTCGATAGTTGCATATTGAATGCAAAATGTAGGAATGATACCTACCGATTGACCTAAGGTGGCTTATTTCCAAGGTCGTTTTTTGTGATATTGGATATCAACCCACTAGGGGAACTATAAGTTTTCTCGAATTCTTAGTGAGGGCTATGGATTCTGATAAAATAGTGGGACCCATAATGTATCTGATTAAAGTCCTTATTGATATGTATTTATGTACATTTTAATGCTCTCTCTCATTATCCTAGGTTATTGAATTGCCACGATGTCTTCGTCCAGTGTGAACTTATGCTCTTTACTAGACTCTAACAAACTCATGGGATTAAACTTCTTAGATTGGCTTTGGAATTTGAGAATTGTTCTTAAATCTAAGAAACTAGGATATGTCCTAGATGAGCCACTTCCATATCCGCCTATTGCTGATGCCTCTGATGAGGATCAGAAAACTTACAAGAAGTTACTAGATGATAGTGAGCTAGCTAGCTATATTATGACGGCCTCTACGTCACCAAAATTACAAAAGCAACATAAGGCTATGGATGCTTATACCATAGTCTACCATCTAAGGGAGTTGTTTGATAAGTAAGCTCAGTCTGAAAGGTCTAAGACCTTGAGGTTACTCTTTCGCTCTAAGATGGCTGAGGGATCATGTCCAGTGTAGTATGTGTTGAAGATGAATGGATACATTGAGAGGTTAGCCAGTTTGGGTTTCATAACGGTTATGAATTAATTATAGATTTAATTCGGACTGGTTTGACCGATAGTTATTCGTATATTGTGCTTAACTATTGGATGAACTAAATATCCACCTCGATACTTGAGTTGATTAATATACTCAAAATAGTTGAGCAAATTGTCAAGAAGGATAGTAAGGCTATGATACTAGTGGACTCTACTTCTGGTTCTTACAAGAGGAACCAGAAGAAGAAGAAGTCCAAGAAGCTAGTGAGAGTTTAGTTAAGAAGAAGGAAAAGGAGATTACACTAATGGGAATATGTGTCCATTATAATAAGGAAGGGCATTAGAAGAGGAATTGTAAAGCATATCTAGAGTCACTGAAGTAGAGGAAGGCATTAGATGTCCCACTGTCTATTTCAGGTATATTATTTGTCATTGAGGTTAATACTATTTTTGATCATAACATTTGGGCATTAGATATTGGATGTGACTCACACATATTTGTTAATGTGCAGGGTCTCTAGGATGGTAGACCGCTTAAGAAGGGAGAGATGGACCTACATATGGGAAATGGAGCAAGAGTTGTTGCATTAACTGTAGGAACCTATGTTTTGTATCTTCTTAGTAGGCTAGAGTTAATTTTGGATAATTTCTATCGTGTACCTATTATGATAAAAAACATTGCATTTGTTTCATGTTTTAATAAAACAGGATTTCATTTAACTTTTTCGAGAAATTGTTGTTCAATTATATTGAATGAAATGCTGTATGGTACTACTACATTGTGCAGCGATATTTACATATTAGATATATGCAATCCAATTTTAAATATCAATGACAATAAAAGACAAAAATGAGATAATTTAAAATCATCTTACTTATGACATAGTCTACTTGGCCATATAAGTGAAATACACATGTTTAAGCTACACATGAGTGGTAGCTTAGGGTCATTTGATTATGAATCATATTACACATATGAATCTTGCTTATTAGGCAAGATGACTAAATTACCTTTTAAAGGAAAGGGTGTACGAGAGAATGGGTTATAAGACCTAATATATTATGTGATCTGATGTCCATTCATGTAAGAGGTGGTTTTATGTACTTCATTACCTTTATCAATGATTATTCCTAATATGGTATGCATATATAATGAGAAATAAGTCTAAAGAATTTGAAATGTTCAAACAATTCATATATAAAGTAGAGAAACAACTAAGTAAAACTGTTAAGCCACTTCGATTAGATCGAGGTGGTGGATACTTAAGTGAGGAGTTTCTAAGTTATCTCAGGGATAATGGGATTATATCCCAGTGGACTCCGCCTTACACACCGTAATATAATAGTGTGACTGAAAGGAGAAACCGAACCTTATTGGATATAGTATGGTCGATGATGGGCTTGGCAAATCTATCAAAATCCTTTTGGGGTTATGCACTCCAGACTGTTATTTACATGATAAATAGAGTCCCTTCAAAAGCAGTTGATGTCACTCCATATGAGATATGGACTAATAAGAAAACCTATCTTTCTCATATAAAAGTTTAAGGTTGTCTGGCTTACATGAAATTGATTCAATCAGACAAGCTTCAAGTAAAATCTGATAAATGTTTGTTTGTAAGATTTCCTAAGGAAACAATTGGATATTAGTTCTACAATGCTTTAGAGCAAATGGTGTTTGCCTTAAAGCATACTGTCTTTTTAGTGAAAAAGTTTCTTCTAAGATAAGACAGTGGGAGCAAAATTGAACTTGATGAAGTTCATGATGCTCAAACAGATGCAGATCAACTATCTAAACCTGAGATTGTTGTTCATGGAGATGAGGCAACAGTAGAACCTTCTGGCATACAAAATATTCATAAGTTAAGTAGGATACATAATGTTCCAGAGAGATGGGGATTTATTTTAAGTAAACATAATGACGTATTGCTCATAGAGGACGATGAGCCTATAACCTATGAAAAGGCTCTAAAGAGTTTAGTATCTGACAATTGGCTTCAAGCCATGAAGTCCAAAATGGATTCCATGTTTGAAAATCAAGTATGGACTCTAGTTGACCCACCCTAAGGGATAAAACCTATAAGGTGCAAGTGGATTTTCAAGAGGAAAATCTACATGGATGCTAATGTGATTATCTATAAAGCGAGGCTAATTGCTAAAGGTTATTGTCAAAGACAAAGAGTTAACTATGATGAGACATTTAACCCCATAGCCATGTTTAAATCCAGTAAATTACTCCAAGCCATTACTGCTCATTATGATTATGAGATATGGAAAATGAATGTGAAGATGACTTTCCTAAATGGAAACCTAGCCGAGGATATGTATATGATACAACCTGAGGGCTTCATTTCCAAAGATGGTGAAAGGTATGTAAGCTTTAAAAATCCATTTATGGATTGAAGCAAACATCTAGAGAAGGTTAGTGGGAGTGATATCATATTCATTGTGTTATGGATGACATATTACTAATAGGAAATGATATCTCAAGTTTGCAACATGTCAAAATTTGGTTGTCCCAAAATTTCTCCATGAAAGACCTTAGAGAAGCATCTTATATATTGGGAATAAAGATCTATAGAGATAGATTAAGGATGTTGCTAGGTCTTTCATACATAGATAAAGTGTTAAACAAGTTTAGTATAGAGCAGTCTAAAAGAGGGTTTCTTCCCATGACTCGTGAGATAAAACTCTCAAAATTTATGTGTACTAAGATGTAAGATGAGAGGAATCGCATGAGTTTGATCCCATATGCTTCGACAATAGGATTAATCATGTATTCTACATTATGTACTAGACCCAATATATCATATGATCTAAGTGTTACGAGCAGATATCAATCAGAACCAGGTGAGTTCACTGTGGCTGTCAAGAATATCATAAAGTACTTGAGAAGGACTAAGGATGTTTTCTTGGCAAATAGAGATGGAGATCTTGTAGTGAGCAGGCATACAGATACCAGTTTTTAATTTAACTAGGATGACTTCAAATCCCAGTCAGGTTATGTTTTCACACTAAATGGTGGAGCAGTTAGTTGTAAGAGTTTCGTATAAGAGACAACTACAGATTCAACGACTGAATCATAATACATTGGAACTGTGAAAGCAACAAAAGAAGTTATTTGGATCAAAAAGTTTTTTACAAAACTTAAATTAGTTCCGAGCATTGTAGACTTGATACTAATATATTGTGACAATATTGGGGCTATTGCTCAAGCTAAAGAACTAAGGTCTCATTAGAGGTCCAAGCATATACTCAGAAAATATCACCTGATCAGGGAGATCATTAATAGAGGTGATTTGTAGATAGAGAGAGTGTCCACATATTAAAACATCACTGATTCTTTAACTAAGCCACTTCCTCAAATGGGATTTAATTCAAGCGTACTCACCTATATTATTAGATATAAAGGCGATTGACTTTAGTTCAAGTGGGAGATTGTTAAAGTAGTGCTCTAAAGGCAATCATTTTTAACTTTTTTGTACAAACTTTATTTTAATGAATAAGTTGAAAGGCAATTTTCATTAATTTGATATTCATATTTATAAATTGATGTCGTTATTAAATCAAGTTAATGAAGTCTATGATACAAAACATAGCATGAAGGAAATCATGATGAGATCATGATAATAAGATTCCTATCATGTGCAATTATGTTAGTATCTAAATTATCCCTAGTCATAGGATTAATGAGACAGGACATTGTTAATCTAGATAGACTAGCACATGATATACTCCTTGATTTGATCAAGCAGTAGATCTCATAAAATATAAGCATGAGATGTTTATATTTAACATGTGGATGCTTACTAAGAGTAGTAAGTACATCGGATGACTTGCTATGAGATTATCATATGGATGATCTATCAAATGTCAGTGATTAATCTCATCATAAAAATGGTGCAAATATCCTTAGGCTTGAGGTACTCAAGGATATCATAGATATTGATCCTATATTTTGACACCATTCCTTATTGCATCAAGACGAGGTCGCTCATAGGGTGGTGATTAGGTACAACTATTAGTATTTGAAGGTAATTGGGTAGTCAATAAAGAATTCACCACTCATAATAGAAGGAGATGATACCTATGACCTTTTATCGAGGTCATTACTCAGGAATCTCTGGCTAGAATAGATGTGTCATGAAGAGAGTCTTCAATGATATAAAAGGATATGAGATCCCTAGGATGAGAACTAATATCACTTGGACTAAATGTGAAATGATATTAGTTCTCGTCCTTGGGTTCTCATTACTCTTTATGTCTAATGAGAGTTGACACGTGGCTCATACTCTGAACCAAGTGGGGTATAGAATGGTGAAAGGAAAAATTACATAGTAATTACCTATGGAAAGGTTCGTACGCTAGATAATTGACTATCAAAAAGTTCGCATGTCAATGCACTTACTTTTAAGTAAATTGGCATCATGAAACCATTCATGAACTGCTCACATTAAAAGATAATTCAAGTGGCCAAAAATTAGGAACCTAATGCTTAGGAGATTGAGGGAATATTTCGGGATAATATTACTATATGATCGTGGTAAGAAATGTTGAAAAGGAATGGTCAAAGCAAATGTTGCATAGATATCCAAAGTAGAGTCACGATCGTGACCCACTAATTCCAGCAACATATGTAAGTGATTTCTTATCACTTAAACGTATAGATCAATAGCTAAGGCGTCCATTAACATTTTAGACATTTAGAGGGAGTTAGAGGGATAATTTCTTTGCATGTCAAGCAAGGGTTGCTTGATGTTTATTGCATGTGATATAATTCTCTTATATCCTTCCTATTAAGCATCCTACATGTGTTTCCATCTTTTCTGGTGCTCAAACCTTCCCTACACGCTGTATTTCTTCATCTCTGCCTATTCGACACTAGCTATTGAAGGTGTTTGGTGTTTGCTACAATCCAAACAAGGAGAAGATTCAAGAAAGGAGGAGCATTTATAAGGTACATATGTTGTAATTTCATGTTCTTACATTATATTTATACATGCACATGGATTTTAGGTTTGTAGGGACATCTTGGGAATTGGAATTTTGATTCTGACACTTCTGATGCCTTGCCATGCACATGATGCATGATCTTGTGCTGTTACAATAGTTTTGATGATAAAAAAATAGAAGTACTACTAATGGGTTTATTATTTTGATAAGAAGGAATATAAGAACAAGTTGTAGTCATAAACATAAAAAGATAGTTCATAAATTTAATAAAGGAAGAGATGAAGTTTGTAACTTATAAAGTAAAGACCAAGTTAAAAACAAAAGAAGAAGAAGGAACATTAAGGTTTGCATTATTAATTGTAATCTTATTTAGTCACTTTAATGTTCTAAAATGCCCACTATATATAAACATTTCATATCATTTTATTATGTAACTATTTTTATTCATTAAAAGCCATTGAAGCTTTTGGATTTAATATAAAAGCCTTTTGATCTTTAAACACTCTTTAGGGAATATTTTGGGACATTTTAAATGATAATTTAATTAAAGAAATTAAGTTTGAGCATTTCAAATTGTTAAAATCTTATTTGTGGGTGGATAGGTTAATCTATATAGCTTGATGGTTAACTAATATAGGTTAATGTTGTAAATTTTGATATATCGAGAGTTTGTAATAATATTGGTTAATATATTAGTTAGCCAATGTGACATCAGTTGGCTAGTAGGCATTTTGGTCGACCAATATGCCTACTAGCCAACTGATGTCTCAACGACTAGTGAATCTATGCAATGCACACTAGTTGACCAATAATCGATCAATGCTCCGTAACTACTAATTGTAACAACTAGTTTTTAGGACCAATAGCTAATAGGGGTCTTAAAATCAAACAAATACATGTTTTCTTATTGATTTTAGTATTAAGAAGCATTTAGAAGTTTTTAATACATATTTCTAAGTGTTTTTCAATCATTTGATCATCATTGTATCTTATTTGTGTAAGTGAGCCTCTTTAGAATTATCAAGTGATAAAGTAAGGTATTTTAAGTTGTAAGACTTATCTAGGGCATTATATGATTGTACTTGGGGGTGAATCAACTGAGTTGATGTTCCTCTTCACCTTAGAAGAAGATTGAAAAAGGTTCCTCTTTGTAGAAAAAAATATTGTATGAAGGTTATTCTTTATCTTAAAGAAGTAGTATAGTGAAATTCTAAAAAGAGTCTTGGAAGTAGATGTAGGTAAGGGTTATTTAGTAAACCAATATAAATTGATTTACATTATCTCTTCCCAATGTTTTTTAAATTATTTTGCAATTAATTGATTGATTTATACTTAGCAATTTCCTTATTTGTATTTATATTAATTGTTAATTGAGTATATTGGCTTTAAAATTTTGTTAAATTTTATAAATATCTAATTTAACCTCTCTTGGGTGCCATTGGGGACTACCAAATGGTATCATAAAGGGTCTATTAGGCTAGTATTTCTAATAAAATCATATAACAATGAACACAATGACATATTTAGGAGGGTCTATTAGGCTAGTATTTCTAGAAAAATCATACAACAAAGATCATGAAATACTTAAGAGCATTATCATCACCATTCGTCTAAAAGGGACAAAGCGTTAGTAGAGCACCCTTCTTTGATGGCAATGATTACGTCTACTAGAAAACTAGGATGAGATTATTCTTAATGGAAAAAATATCGACCTATGACAAATAGATAAAAATGGTCCATTTTTACCTACAAAAATTGAAGATAAAAAAAAGGTCCCCAAACTAAAAAAAGAAAGGGAACCTCAAGATAAGAGAATAATTTTCTTGAATAGTAAGGTTGTACACTTCTTATTTTATGCATTGGGAATAAAAGATAGAAATTGAGCAAAACTTAAATTGAGTACTTAGAGTGTATCTTTTAGGGCCATCTTGATGTGGAGGTTAGAATCGGTTCAGAAGTTATACCACAGAAAGAATGTTTTAAGTACCTATGGTTTTCATTCAAAGCACTAGAGAGATCGATGAAGATATAGTGCACTGTATTAAATCAGGATAGCTTAAATGGAGAAGTGCATTAGGAGTTTTGTATGACAAGAAGATAATACCACTCAAGTTTAAAGGTAAATTATATCATTCAGTGATTAGGTCAGCTATGTTATATAGGGGGAGTGTTGGCCTATCAAACAAGTGCATAATCGTAAGCTAATAATGGCAGAGATGAGGATGCTCTATTCGATATGTAACCATACTAGAAGAGATAAGGTTAAGAATGTCCTGGTAAGAGAAAAATTAACGGTGGCTGGTATTAATGATAAATTGAAAAAGACGAGACTTAGGTAGTTCAGGTATGTTAAAAGAAGAAATCTTGATACTTCAATAAGAAGATGCGAGAAAATAGTACTTATAGACTATAAGAGGAAAAAAGGGAGGCCTAAGAAGGACTGGGGTGAAGTGATCAAGAATGATATAACTTTGATGGAGCTTACTGAGGATATAACCTACAATAGAAACGTTGATGTACTAGGATTCAAATAAAGGATCTTATGTAAAGAGGTCTTTATTGTTTTCTTAATTCCTCTAAACTTGTTCCTTCGATTCATTTATTATATAGATAGCCATAATATTTTAATGAAGTAGTACTTATCTCTTAGTTATTTAGACTAAATAGTTCCTTACTTAGATTATTTACCTTTTTTTTGTAATGACTGGTGTGATTTGTTCTTATATTTATCTCTTTTTTCGTAGTTTGTGTATTTATTTAAATATTTTATCTTGTGATTTTAATCTTTACCATATTCTATATGTATTTTATTACATAATTTTATATGTTTAGTTCTACATATTTGTTGATATTTTATATTATTATTCATTTGAACTATAGGTGGGTCTTTCAGAAACAACCTCTATTGGTAGAATATTTTTAGTTTTATTAATTTATTTGTTTCCTTATTTGCTTAATAGTTTATTTACTAAGATATTGTTTTATCTTTTTTATTTTTGGTCCCTATTTTTATAGGATCTTATTTACTTCTTTATTTTCCTTTATTCTTGGCAATAATCAAAGGATTGAATAACAAAACTGTTGCTTATATTCCCTATATGTATTTCGGTCATTCATGAGAAATAATATACATAATTATCCTCCAATTCGTTCATAGTATTAGAGAATTGAACACTAAGGAGGATGGTTTCATTTGGGACGATAGGAGCATTTTATGTCGAGTTAGGGGAAAATTCTGCCACTGGCTCGTCAAATGTGATTCCACTAAGATCGATCCTAGAAACTCCGAAAACCATTATCGGCACAGGAAACACATCCTTTTCCTATAACAACATCGGTGGTAACCAACCATTTATTGAATGGGAACAACTATTTACAATGGTCCCACAGCATGCTTATATTCGTAAGAAGAAGAGGGATGGAGAAATACCTCACAATTGTGCCATCAGTTGCATTTGACTCAAAATATGAGGCATGGATGACTGAAAACAACCAAGTAATGAGCTCGTTGGTTAACTCTGTGACTCTTGAAGTGGGTGATCATTTCGTCCTTGCAACCTTTGCAAAAGAGATATAGGAGAATGTCAAAATGATGTATGCCACTATAGAAAATATCACTGTTCTATTTCAGATTAAAGGAATTATGAGGGAAATGAAGCAAGGTGAGAAATCAGTCCCTGGTCATTACACCATATTAGTAAAATTGTGGCAACAGATGTACCTCTATAACCTACACCAATGGGCTTGTAGTGAAGATATGGCACGCTACAAGAAAATTTTGGAAAGATAATGGGAGTATGAATTTCATTTGGCACTAAACTCTATCTATGTGGAGGTTCCTGGAAGAATTATGGCAATCCGAATGCTATCAACCTTTATAGAGGTAGTCAATTTGTTAAATATTAAGAGAGTAGAAAGTTACTGATGCAAGGCACTCCAAGCAATCAAAATCCCTCTGAATCTTTATAACGCCCCACTCCCATCGTCCGTTTGCTCGGACGCCCATTAGATGTTCGTGCACGTGCCCGACGAAAATGACGTGCTAACTATATCAATTTCGCTTAACTCATGGCATCATAAATTAAAAAATAAAAATCACAATGAATAAAAACCTAAATTCCTTATTTCATTACGTAAACAATATGTACATTTTAGCTTTACAACGTCATCCATATAGGACAATATCAATAACCTATCAGAGTTAACTGCTCTGTCTTCAAAACACACTACATACATGAGGAATTAATAAAAATCTAGTATAGATCCTTCAGTCCAGCTTACCGACCTTTGAGTCATGTCTTCAATCCAAAAGTTCTCTTCTAAATTGACTTAGAAGCTATGTCGTCTCTCTCGAACCTAAAATGTCAGTATTGTAATTTTGGATGAGTTTTGCGAATTTCGTAAGTTAACCATCCTTGATGGTTCACCCATATCACATAACACATCATTAATGTAATCACATCTTTCACATCATTTCATTTATCATCATGTAACATTGCAAAACATTTTGTTCATAAAATTTCACATAAATCAATCAACATAATTCAACAATAAATTGCAATCATTCAAATCATACATATCATGTATACATGCAATGTTCATGAGACTCACATTTTTTTATTACGTTGTTGTGATCGAGTGTCTTTTTTATTGTCCTGTATCCGTTGTGGATACCGGGTTCATTAATAATGTCCCTTATTCATTGGAGATATAGGACTTATTTTACATGGCGAGCCAGAGGCTCTTACCACTTCTGAACCTTAAGATCTTTTTACTGACGACCCAGTCATAATTGCCTTTATGTTTCATGCATTCATGTAATGAAATGCACAACTACATGTGGTCAATCATTTTGTTCAATCAATCACTTTCACATTCTCTCTCATTCACATTTGTCATTAGATCTTGGTCCGACATTTAATATTTACGCTAAGAAAACACATATTCAGTCAAATTCACATCTAATGAATACTTACAATATGTTATTCATGCATCAAACGCCTCGGACATTCGATGTCCAGAATCAATCTATAAATATCACATAATAATTCAACAAAGAGATAAAAAAACAATTAATCAAAATGAGTGAGACCATCTTAGGTTACTTACAGTTTGCTCCAGATAGTTATCACCTTGAGATCCCGACAATGTCTAGATGTTGTTGCTCTAATTGCTCTTCTATATCATGCAACACACATTTACATACATTACAACATTGCACAATTATATAAGTACTCATTTATGCACAAATGTATATATGGATTATGTACAATGCATGCTTAATGACAATCTCGGGTACATTTCCTTAATACGCATCTCATAAACAATTAACATCATCTTTCGATCATTCTTTAATACCTAATACACTTTCCTTACTTTAATTGCCTCATTCATCAACCACTGGGCTCATTCAAGATCGTCATTCAAGCCTAAATACATCATAGGAAAGCATTGATAAGTTAATAACTTATATATATTTATGATTTTGGGACAATAAGCATAACTTTCATTTTGGATGTCAGATTAAGGTCATTCAAGTACATTTTCGAAGAAGACTTCGAGTTCTACAACTTTGGTGAAGACCTCGAAGAGAGATTTTGTCATCTAGAGGGTCAAAATTGCTTATTTATGTAGATGTCCAGAGAATTTCCGCCTAGCGGACTTATGTCCCTCAAAACGGACATAAACTGGGTGGAAAGCTGAAATTTCAGAGAATGTTTGTCCAGCGGAATTATGTCCCTTCAAATGGACATGAAATGGGCTAAAACGCTGGAATTCCAAAGAATGTCCACCTAGCAGACCTGAAGTGCGCCTAACGGGCATCTACTGGCCATTTTCTAGATTTCCAACTCCTAAAATCACATCTAACACATCTTATGGATATCTTATCATTTCTACTACAATTCCTCTTCGTTCTCATCTCCATTCCAATTCAAAACATCCACAAAACACATCATACAAGATTGTTGATCATAAACCTACAAACAAAACATCAACCATATCTATACATTCTTTAATATTTCAGCACACATTCAACTCCATTGTCACCTTCCCTTTATCTATAAACTATCATCCTAATCCTCCTCACTTCGAGACACTATACTATCCCTTTCTTTCTCTTTTAACTCACTTTACTACATCTCTATTACAGTTACTAACATTCACGTCATTACACACCAAAACAGAACATATTCATATACACATTCATCTTCAATTTTCTACACATATTTAACTTAGATATCATCTTCATCTTACTTCTAATTAATCAACCTAACTTACCTCATTCCAAGACATCATAATAATTCTTCTTATAAGCTCTAAACTCATGAATTACAATTCATCAAAACACAAAAGTAAGACATAACTCCTTTTTACCACTTCATTCACACATCATCATATTTCAAACTTCCTTTTTCATAATCATTCATCTCTTAAATCTATCATTATAAATGCTTTATTTAACAAACAATTCATGAATAACATTGACACCCTACAATTTGGAACATGATATCTTTACCATCAATACACCCATGTATCACATATAAAATTTTATGATTATGATCATCAATCTCAAATTACTCATCATATTAGTTACATTTAACATTACCCATAAGATCAAAGTATAACTTATTTGATAAGACTCCAAGTTCTTCAAGATCTCACTCAGCCCTAGCTTTCTTCTCTCACATGTTCATCATCATACAAATGTGGGAGGTTGGGTCTTTAGTGAGAAATGAAGGAGAGAGCAAGATGGAAGAAAAAAATTGATAGATGAAAGCAAGATGTAACGTGGATAAAGGTTGGTGACGCAAAATCATGAAAAGAAAAGAAGAATCAAGAAGATAATGAAGATGACGAAGAGAAGAAGAAAAAGCAACATGAAAACAATTAAGTTAGTCTTTCAAGAGTTAAAGAGTGAACAACATGAGTGAGGGATGAGTGGTGAGTGGTAATGACACTTGTCACTGCCACTTGTCACCTTCCTATGGTCCCGTTTGGACCACTTTCATAACTAGTCCATTTTGTCTCTAATTCCTACTCCAATTGTCTCCCAATTTTTAATGACATATTTCATTAAATCCTAATGTCATTTATAAAAATTTTCACTATCATTTCACTCTTAATTCTACTTCCATTTATCAATAGTCCTTCCATTTAGCATTTTTCCTAGTTTAAAAATACCCGAAAATTTGAAAAATTTCTTAAATTTCACCAAAAATTCTAAATCAATACTAATACACACCAATGAAAATTTAAATACACATAAACCACAATTCATATAAAAAATCACATTTATAAATCAATTATACCCAGAAAATGTCAATGAATGAATATACAATCATTTTAATGCGAGCAAAAATTAATATTCACATGTGTGTGTATGTCATATTTTGCATGAACATGAAATGCACTTTCTAACTTCCCAATAATCTCTCATATGCAATATTGTAGGGTCCTAACCCTTAACATGAGATAATGGGATGTTACAATCTTCATTCATAGCTGTTAAAGGAATAAATGGGCTAGAATCTGAGAGAAAACAAGGTAAGCCTTAGTGTGACAATTATAAAAAATGTAGCCATACCAAGGAAACATGCTCGAAGATTCATGGAAACCTCCAAATTAGAAAAAACAAATCAAAGGCTGAGAACAAAAGCTACATAGCTATTGGTGGTGAGAAGACCGAGGGAGACAACATACCAGTGAGCAAAGAAGAAGTTGAATTGCCAAGGAAAATTCTTAACATGTATAATTTGAAGGCTAAAAAGGTTGTATCCTTAAGTAACATGGTGCAAATAGGTAAAACTGGTACTATTTTAGGGGTTCAAACTCTAAATTGTTGTCTTTGGATTGTCAATTCATGGGCTAATGATCATATGACTTGTGATAAGCATTGCTTGTTGATGTATAACCTTATCTTATTCATAGGACTATAAAGGTAGCTAATAGACAAGTTCTAAAAGTTTAGGGGATTGGGACTATTATAATTGCTGATAAAATGATCCTAAGTAGTGTTCTTTATATGCTTGGCTTAGATTGTAATCTATTATCTATGAAAAGGATTGCTAAAGAACATAATTGCATAGCTAATTTTGGTGCTGATGGTTGTGTTTTCTAGGATTTGAAGTCGGGGGAGAGGATTGGCAGTGCTAGGGATTTTCATTTATATTACATTTGCAACTCAAGAAGGAATAACGCTCATGCTATTTTAATTTCTAATGAAGAAATTGCACTTTGGAACTATAAGTTAGACCACCCTAGTTTATCTCACGTGAAGCAATTATATCTAACTCTTTTCAATAAAAAGGAAATTTCTTTTCAGTGTGAATTCTGTCAACTCTCTAAACAAACCAAAAATTCTTATACACCCCAAGCTTATGAACTCACTAAGCCTTTTTCCATCATTCATAGTGATGTCTGGGGGCCATCAAGGGTCAGAACAAAAAACAATGTTAACTGGTTTATAACCTTTATTGATGATCATACAAGATTGACTTGGGTATATCTTTTAAAAGAAAAAGCAGAAGTTTTTCAAGTATTTAAGGAATTTTATTCCTTCATACTAAACCCATTTCACAAAAAAATCCAAATTTTATGAAGTGATAATGGTAAATAATATCTAAGTTAATCCTTTGATCAATTTTTAACTAGCAATGGTATTATACATCAGACCTCATGTGCTAATACACCACATTTTAGAAAGAGAAAATAGACATTTACTTAAGGCTGCTATATCTATTATGCTAATAAAAAATGTTCTAAATCATTTTTTAGGGGATTCTATTCTCACTTCTTCTTATTTAATTGATGTAGTGCATTATAATACTATTCAAAATAACTAGACCTACAACTATAGCAGTGGTGAGTCTAGGTCAATTCTACAAAGTGTATGCTTAAAGCTTCTGAAATAAAAATAATTAGTGTTTAGGTTTTAGGTGGGTTTGGTTTTGGTTTTCAAACAAGAAAATAAAATGAAACTAAACTAACAAAAACAAATTAAATCAAACAATCTAAAAATGATGAAAGTGATGAATTCGTTAGGGACCCGGTCATTGGTTCAATTTTGGCATACACACAGTTGATTATATTTCATTGAATTGTTCTTCTTATACCTGTCCTAGCAACTATTAATCTTAGGTAACAATAAACTCTATTAACCTTAGTTTTCCTTTAGGTCTTGTTTAATTAAGAAGGGCTCGTTAATTAAACATAGCAATCGAAAAACCTAGAACAAGTTTTATAGATTTAATTGGATAGCTACATTATGATTTAGGAAAACAGATTAATCAAGGCAACAACCACATAAGCTTAAGTCTTTTAACCTAGGTTATGTTATACCTAATGATTAAAAACCATTAGTCACCACAAATGAATCTTAACATAGCAATTACGGATTATATTGAAATTTTAGCAATGGGTTCTTACATAAACATAATCAAATAGAGCATTCAATCATTCTCACACAAAACCCAAACATTAAACATAGGATAACATAATCAATCATTAAGAGAAAGAACAACAAACAATGAGAGAAATGCTTAATCAGGTTCTTTAACATCGATAGAGCTTTGCCCCCTTTTCTTCTTTAAAATCGAGAGCTCACATATAAAACGATTCTATCGAACAAAACATAATGTTTTTGCCGACAAAACAATGATTTTATACCAAAAGTAAGGTTTTCATGTGAGCTATCAACATGTCATGGGAGTGACTTGGTGTGTCACACCTATAAGCTTGATAATACTCTCAAGCCTATGACTTATTTGTCATGGCTGTAAGATGTTATTTAAGCCATGACATATGTTATTCTTCATTCCTTTTGACATTTTCTTGTCTCCTCTTGCTTTAATCCTTCTTGTCCTTGATCTATGAAGACAAGTAAGTGTGAATCTCAAGAAGATGACTCAAATATTATGTTTTTGACTCACTTGAGCTCTTTTGCTTCTGAATTGTACCTAAAATCAAACATTAACTAAACTGAGTGTCTTAAACATTTTAAAGTGTTAATCACTAAGTGTCGAGGGTTAAATATATTAAAAATTAAGCACATATCATTAATAAATAAAATGATAATAAAAGTTTTGGGGTCTCATACACCTTTACAAAAATTGCTTGAGATTTATACCTCGATTCCCTTTGTTAGTACTCTACCCTAAAAGATATTTGGTCATGTTGCCTTTTTGCATAATTACCATTGTGGCAAACTTGAACCTAGGGCCTACAAGTGTATTTTCTTGGGTTATTCTTCTACTAAAAAAGGTTATAAATGTTTCTCTCCTACTTTAAAGCTTTACTTTGTTACTTTGGATGTGACCTTCTTTAAAATGTAGGCCTATTATCTAAAAATACCCATTTAGGGGGAGAGTAGTGAAAGTGAATGGTTCTTTTTAGAAAGTGATCACTCACCGGACTCACTACACTAAGAAATTTTGCCTTCTGCACCTAGCCATGACTCAACTAGACCTAAAAAGGACTGAATCTCTTAAAAAAACCTATTTTTTTCCTAGTCCTAATCAAACCAGATCTGATTCTTATAAAACCATCTATGAAACACACAATTTTTGTAACACCAGACCTAAGATACTAGATTTTGACACCACCATTCCCATTGAAACTACTGATGTAACTAGTTATAGCCACAAAAATGATCTGAATTATACAGAAAATAATGAATGTGATAAAGAGAAGGATATTAAAATTATGGTGGATAGATAGGAAGACAAGAATCCTAAGGTGCAACCACATTTGTACGTGAAGAAGAAAGGCAAACAGCAGGTTAAATATGAAGCATAACTAGAAAAATCCATCACAATTCCCGAGCAAGGCTGTGAATCAGAACTTACTATAAATTCTAAGGAGTTAAGATGGCCAATAACTCTCAGTAAGGGAGTAAGATCTTGTACAAATCATCTAATCAGTAGTTTTGTTTTTTTATAACAAGTTATCAACACATTTTAGGGCTTTTTTGACTCAATTATCTACTGAAAAATTGCCTAAAAGTTTCCAAGAAGCAATGAAGGATCCTAAGTGGAGAGAAGTTATAGATGATGAGCTGAATGCACTTAAAAAGAACTAGACCTAGGTAGTAACAAATTTACCACGGGGAAAAATAATGGTTGGCTGTAAATAGCTGCTCACCATAAAATATAATCCTAATAAAAACATTAACTAATACAAAGCAAGACTTGTAGCTACAGGTTTCACACAGACGTATGGGATTGAGTACTAGGAGACTTTTGCACCTGTAGCCAAAATCAATACTGTTAATATTCTATTATCATTAGCTGCAAATATTAATTGGCCATTATATCAGTTAGATGTAAAAAATTCCTTCCTCAATGGTGATCTTGAAGAAGAGGTTTATATGAAAATGCCTCTAGGACTAGAAGGAGCTACACACCCTTAGAGGGTATACATGCTCAGAAAATCACTCTACGATTTGAAACAGTCACCTCAAGCCTAGTCTGATAGATTTGGAAAGGCAATGAAGAAACTTGGCTACTACCAATGTCAAACTTACCAGACCTTCTTTCTTCGATGACTATTGAGCAATAAAATGACTATTCTTATAGTTTATATTGATGATATTGTTATTACAGGTGATGATTGGGAAGGTATGTAGGAACTAAAAGGTGCTTTGACCCGAGGATTTGAAGTTAAGGATATCGACTATTTGAGATATTTTTTAGGGATGGAGGTGGCCAGATCTAGTAAGGGCATTTTAGTGTCCTAAAGGAAGTATACATTTGACCTTTTACAAGAAACTGGGATGATGAGGTCAAAGACTGCTGAGACACCCAAGGAATTAACTTATAAATTGAGTCTTAAAGAAGAAGGCACACCAGTGGATACAGGGAGATATCAAGGATTAGTTGGAAAACTAATCTACTTGTGTCACACTTGACCAGACATTAGTTTTCTTATAAATGTGGTCAGTCAATTTTTGAGCAACCCTTAATAGGAACATATGGATGTAGTATTTCGAATCTTGAAGTATTTGAAAATTACTTCTGGAAAAGGATTACTCTTCAGGAAAGGTGAGATCAGGAGTATTAAATTATTTACAGATGTTGATTGGGTTAGATCAGTGACTGATAGGAGGTCTACAACAAGTTATTGTATCTTTGTATGAGGTAACTTGGTAACTTATAGAAGTAAAAAATAACTAGTGGTTTCCAGAAGTAGTGCATAGGTTGAGTATAGAGCACTAGCATTGGGAATTTGTTAAAGAACGTGGATTAAAAGACTCTTGGCATAACTTCACATCAAAGTAGAGCCTCAGATGAGGGTGTCGTATGACAACCTAGCAACTATTGGGATTACAAATAATCCTATCCATCATGATAGAACTAAACATGTGGAGATAGATCTTCATTTCATAAAGGAGAAAGTAGAGCATGGGTTGATTAATTTAACTCACATTCCCACTAGCAAACAAGTTGTAGACGTTTCCGCAAAAGAATTTGCTAGAGTCAGATTTGAAGAGTTAAGCAGCAGCTGGGAATAATAAACATCTATTCACTAGCTTAAGGGGGAGTATTGGCAGAATATTTTTAGTTTTATTACTTTATTTGTTTCCTTATTTGCTTAATAGCTTATTTCCTGAGATATCGTTTTATCTTTTCCATTTCTGGTCCCTATTTTTATGGGATCTTATTTATTTCTTTATTTTCCTTCATTCTCGGTAATAATCAAATAATTGAATAGTAGACTTGTTACTTATCTTCCCTATATGTATTTCGGTCATTCATAAGAAATAATATACAAAAACTATCCTCCAATTCGTTTAATGATCGAAGGTTTCCGTTATTAATAAGTTCTAATATTTTAACCTCGATATTTCGTAAGCACACGGGTCGTTCGTGTAGTACCTAAGGTGTCGATCCTACGAGGAGGGTTAATGTAATCCTAAAATCTAAGGTTAACACAATTCACAATAATTCAAAATGAACAAAACTTAGACAAAACTAAGACAAGAATATATTCCAATCATGCACTCAATTTCAAGAATCAATTATGAAATAATAACGAAAAAGCATATTCAACACCTAATCAAGAATTAACCTAAAGAACTACCAATTGAGAGAAAGGGAAATTTTATCTATCTTTAATGCTAACCTAATTGATTATGAACTACTGGATTATTGGTTTTAGATGGTCCTAGAGTTGATTACTCTCTCTCAAGTTATAACCATTAACCCTAATTATTAAACCCTAATCAGATTATAAGAATTATAATCTCTCGATTAACAATCTATCTAAGATCTGAAGCTGCCCAAAAACTACCGAGAATCCTATGCAAGATCTTTCTTGGAACAAATTGCCGATTTGATTTAATTCTTGTTTTATTAAATTACCTAACTCTTGTTAGCACAATTTAATGATTTTCACTTAGTTCACCCTCTCATTTTATCATTGAATTATGCAAGTGCAGAATTTAAATCATAATTAATCCAATAAAAACACAATCAATTGCAGAATTTAAATCATAATTAATCCAATAAAAACACAATCAATCAATTTTCATTAAATCAAGAATAAAACAACCTAAAAGTGAGTTTAGACATTTCTTAACATATAACAATCCTATTCATCAATGGCTATCCCAATCCTATACATTAATAAAATTGAAAAAAAATAAAAAATATGATTGGAACGGACGATGGAGGTAGTAACAGCAGGAAACCTCCTATTCCGGGAAGTACTTTGTGTAGGCTTCTTCTCTGCATCTCTCTTCCTTCTTCTCTTTCTTAATCTCTTGATGCACCCTCTCTAGGGTTTCTTAATTGGTGGCTAATGCAAAAGCTCCCTAATATACTTTATGTTGTTCTTTAAATACCTTTTGTGTTCTGAGTAGCCCTAGGGTTTTTTCGAGGTCAAAAAAGTTTGAAAAATCCCTCGAAACTTGACGTTTTTGCTTGTTTGTGTGTCTACCAAATGTAGGCCACGATCGTGGCCCTGCATGCCATAATCATGGGCCACATCTAACCCTTCTATCACGATCATGGAAAGTAGGCCACAATTATGGGCAATATCTTAAACTTCTATCACGATCGTGGCTTATATACCACAATCGTGGGCTGGCTCCAATGCTTCTGTCACGATCGTGGGCCGTTGTTTCGGCTCGAGTGTCTCTGAAACTTCTCCGTTCTTCGATGTTGACCCTAAAAAACTAACAATCACACCAAGTTACCTCAAAAACATAATATTTAAGCTCAAAGACTTGTACTAACCCATAAAAACACTTAAACATACAAACTAAGACAATTGTAGCCTAAACACATATTAAAAATCAAATTAACACTTAATATATAACAAACTAAGCCCTAAAACATGATACAATTCACGCTTATCAACATCCCCACTCTTAAACATTTACTTTTCCTCAAGGAAACAAAATAACAAACACATAACAAACACACAACACACAATGTAGTAATGAGACAATGACTTCAACTTCATGAAATAAATTTAATCATAAACACAATCATTCAAGTTATATAAACTCATTAACATGCAAAATCTACGTCTAGGGGTTTTAAACTAAATATACAAATTAATCCAGATCCAAGTGTTAATTTATTTAGCCTTTTTAATTGCATACACACATTAATAATTCTTTGATCATTCAAACTCTATAACTACTCCTAAGTATGTTTTCATGAAAAGTCCAACTACTACAAATTTGGTAGGTTTTATAAACACATTTTTTATTTAAACAAGGACTTAGTCTTTTCATTGGAGGTAAACATTGGTGATGAATGTCAATCCGGTTACTCGACTAAGTCATTTTTATTAAATTGCTTGGTTGAAATGTCATTATAACTTTTTGACGCGAAGGCACATATTTGTGATGTGTGTCAATTTGGTTACTCAGCTATATCATATTCTCAAATAGCTACTAGCTCTTTTCGTAACCCATGAGCCAATATAATAGTTATTTATTTAGCAACACATACATTTTTTTATTTGTCTCCCTTGTTGTTTTAGCTACTTGTTTCCATGAAAAATACTAGTAAAGTTACTTAAGTTAAAAGGCCTCAAATTATGAATGAATGTGACAATTTAGAGGGTGACAAACTTACACTAAATCTTAATTAAGCTGTATATTTATCCAAAGACCCAATTCACTAATTTTGTGAGCTAATAATTCTTTATAACCTAATAAACTATGTTAAAAATTAAATCAATTCCAATGTGTTTACGCCATTAACACATTCACATAATTCATAAAATGCAACTTAACAACTGTCATATAATATGAAAAATCACATTCAAAGCAAAACATATAACCCTCCCAACACTTGAATAACACATTGTCCTTAATGTGAGAAGGGAACAAATAAACACATAAGGAAAGAAAAACATAACTTAAAGTAAAAAAAATATAAAAGCAAATTAAATTTAAAAAGAAAGAGGGCTAGATAAAATCTCATGGAGATGGAGGCGGGGATGGTGTTGGTGGTAGCAGTTGAATGCCCTGAGCCTTGAAATAACGATGGATATAACGTATATCCTAGATCTAATGTCGTTGAGTTGGAGCTATCTCCCTCATCATTCTGGAGTTCTCCAGAAGTGTATCTGTGATTACCTTGTTGTTTGTGGAGATTGTATCCAGTACTTTCTTCCAACTTGGTTTTTTTGTTTCTTCTTCCTCCTTGGACTCTTCACTAGTCGAGTCCTCTTCTGCCTGCTAAGGTGGCACTGTACTCGAATTTGCTTTACTAGCCCTAATCATAACATGCATCTTTTGTTTTATATCCCAAAGTTCCATGTTATGGGACTTAAGGATTTCAACACGTCATAAATGATGATGATTTAGGAAGTCTGGGAGATGGACAGTTAAACCACTACAGTCTATGCCATAATACTAAAAAATGTTAGACTCTAGGTACCCTATACCTAAATTGTTGATCCTCTTGCGTGAAGTCGCAACAATGGCGTTCAACACATATGTGGAAGTGCACACTAGAATGCTATAATCCATACACCACAGCATAAAGAGCTCCTTTGTTAAATGCTTGCTAGTTTCTGATTTATCAAAAACTAGTTGACACATGAATTTGTGCAACAACAATTGTTCATGGGTCCTTATTATATTATTGAGTGCATTTTTAACATCAAATTGCTCTAACCCAGTGAGATCATTCCAATAGCGAGAAGCATGAAAATCATCATACTGATTGATATTGGAAGACTCGGGGAACCCACACATATCGCACATAAATTCTATGGACAGTTAAACCACTACAGTCTATGCCATAATACTAAACAATGATATACTCTAGGTACCCTATACCTAAATTGTTGATCCTCTTATGTGAAGTCGCAACAATGGCGTTCAGCACATATGTGGAAGTGCACACTAGAATGCTATGATCCATACACCACAGCATAAAGAGTTCCTTTATTAAATGCTTGTTGGTTTCTGATTTATCAAAAACTAGTTGACACATGAATTTGTGCAACAACAAGTGCTCATGGGTCCTTATTATATTATTGTGTGCATTTTTAACATCAAATTGCTCTAACCCAGTGAGCTCATTCCAATAAATAGAAGTATGAAAATCATCATGCTGACTGATATTGGAAGACTCGGGAAACCCACACATATCGCACATAAATTCTATGTTTAGTTTATAAGCTAATCCCTACAACCTAAACCACATTTCTTTAGGGTTCCTAGGTTCATAGGAAAGGGAGGTAAAGAATTCCAAAGTGAGCTCTTGGTAGATAGGAAATTGGAAATGTATGAATTTGGCCCACTGAATACTTTCAGCTAAGTTCTCTACCCTATTGTGCAGTTTTAACCTATCAAGCGTTTCAAAATCAAAGTATTTAAGGACTATAATTTGTTTAGCTTTGAGGGATTGAAAACGAATACCTTCCTCCTCTATGTAGATCGGGAAAGGTGCTTTGAAGTCCATTGCTCTGTTCCTTCTCCCTCGTCCCAAAACTTTGTTTCATCCTAATGATTGCTCCCATCTGGGTAATTGCTTAATGCACAACATATTGGCTTCTGAATAGGTAGAAGTTGGAAGAAATTTTGAAGTTTGAACTTTTGTAGAGAGATATGAGAGTGTTTGGAGGTTTAAAGCTTAGAGAGATAAAGTAAAAATGAAAGTGACTGCAAAAGTGAAGTTAGAAATGAATATTTAGGTGGTTGTAGGGTAAGATGGTAAAAATTTACTTAAAAATCGTATGTTTCCCTTTTTTGTCTAATCGCAGGCCACGATTGTGACTTTCAATTTTCCACCAATTTTTGATTTTTTATCTTTTTGTTCTTCTTAATTTTCCATAGTTACTTCTTCACTCTTTATGGCCCTTTCACCTCTCTTTGTATACTTCATCACTCATGAAAGTTATATCGAAGTCCTATGCCTTCCCAATTTATTTGGAAACAAAATAATCCTAACTACGAAATTCAAACTTATAAAAACAATAAAAGGAAATTAATTTCGATGGGTTGCCTCCCATGCAACGCTTCTTTTAATGTCTGTAGCTCGATGCTCTCCTTTTGCTCATAGTGGTTCAAATGATTGGTGCAATGGTAGTGTAGTCATTGACCTCACAATTTACATATGAACTACCATGCTATATACTCCACCGTCCTTGTGATTTTCCTTCCTTCACCTTCTTCTACGTGATCATTTCTTTCTGAACGCATTCCCAGGATCCTTAATATCTTCCCATTGTCTTCGAGGTTCGGTTTTCTTGATATTTGTTGGAGGTAGAGGAGATCTGTTGTCTTTCTTCAACATTTTGAAGGTTATTTGTTGCTTTCCTACCATCAGAGTTAATTCACCCCCAATGATGTCAATGATTGAGCGAGCAATGGCCAGGAATGGTTGTCCAAGAACCATAGGTGTTTCCCTATCTTCTCCAATATCTAATATATAAAAGTTTGTGGGAAATATAAATTTCTCAATTCGTACTTGCACGTCCCTAATTATAGGTGTTTCCACATCTTCTCCTTGTTTGGGTGTTGCAAACACCAAACCCTTCCTTGATCACCCAAGAAACGCAAAGACGAAGAAGAAACAATGTGTAAGGGTAATTTGAGCACCAAACTAGATGAGTTCAAGTATATGCTTAAATAGAAAGAAAGATCAAGGCCATGTTGCATTCAATTTGATTCATGCAACAATTGCATAAAATGCATGAACAAGACTCAAGACACTTCTCTCGAACTCTAGAACTCTTCTAGAGCCTTTATCCTCTTACCAGAGTGTGTAAGAGCTTATAAAAAAACTTCTTTACATAAGTGAAGAACTCACTTATATATATAATTCATGCCTTCAGTCACGATTTTGTCCTACTTAAAAGACAACCTCGCCTTCGGTATCATGGCCTATTTAAAACAACCATACACACTTTGTTTTTCATCCGATCTTTTATACGTGTGACCCTTAGGTTCCCGACTATTTTAGGAACTTGAACTAACTCTTAATTCTAGAAAATCATGGATGGTTTCATGCCACTTGAATTAAATCTTAATTCAAACAAATCGTGAAGGGTTTCATGATGCCCATTTATCAAAATTTAAGTGGATTAACACACAAACTCTTTAATAGTTAATTATCCGACTTATGAACCTTTCCATAAATAATTGCCGTTCAATTTATCCTTTCACCATACTATACCCCACTTGGTTCAGAGTATGAGCTATGTGTCAACTCCTACTAGACTGACTACGTCACATCTAGTCCAAGTGATGTTAGTTCTTGTCCTGAGATGTCATTACTCCATGTGTCATTGAAGACACTCTTCATGACACATAACTGCTCTGGCCAGAGACTCATGAGTAATGACCTCAACAAGAGGCCATGGGTATCATCTTCATTTATTAAGAGTGGTGAATCCTTTATTGGCTACCCAATTACCTTCAAATACTAATATCTGTACCCAATCATCACCTTATGAGCGACCTTTTCTTAAGGCAATAAGGAATGATGTCAAAGCATAGGATCTGTATCCAAGGTATACTTGAGTACCTCAAGTTTAAGAATATTTGCACCATTGCTATTATGAGATTAATTATTGACATTTGATAGATCATCCATATAATAATTTCATAGTGGGTCATCCGATGTACTTACTACTCTTAGTAAGCATCCACATGTTAACTCTAAACATCTCATGCTTACAGTTTGTGA
>JANQBM010855606.1:0-13696 GCA_025594535.1 Erythroxylum domingense | reverse complement strand
AATCAAAAATGTATAATAAATGCACATGTAAGAATTAAATGAGTACTATGCATGTTCATGACGTTCCCGGTGTCAATTCGAAATTTAATCAGAAAATTATTTGGTACACCCATTAGGGTTTAGTCCAATTATTCTAAGACTCTCAAAAAAATTCAAAATTTAATATGGGGAGGTAGAGGACATTTTTAGAAATCCGACGCTTCAAAAATCGGTTCAATTGGAGGTCGGATGGCCAAGTTAAACATAAAAAGGCAGAGAGGGGTCGGATTTAAAACAAATAAAACAAAAAAGTCAAAACAGCAACGTCGCAAGTGCGACGCTGCGTAGAGGCGTCGCGTGCGCGCTCGCAAATCGCAACGGCTACGTTTCAGTCGCTTCGCGATATCGCAATCGTTCCGCAGAGAGGACATTTTTAGAAATCTGACGCTTCAAAAATCGGTTCAATCGGAGGTCGGATGGCCAAGTTAAACACAAAAAGGCGGAGAGGGGTCAGATTTAAAACAAATAAAACAAAAAAGTCAAAACGGCAGCGTCGCAAGTGCGACGCTGCGTAGAGGCGTCGCGTGCGCGCTCGCAAATCGCAACGGCGACGTTTCAGTCGCTTCGCGATATCGCGATAAGTAAGTCTCTACATTGTTGGACCAACAGAAATCGGGGTGGTTTTGCCATCCCGAAGTGTACGAGTTCATATAAGGATGATGATTTTCCCAACCAAATTGGGGCTCATTGAAATATATGAGTCCCTTGCTCCCTATAATATACATCCTCCAGGATCGTTCTTTTTATCTCTTCTTAACATTCAACTATCAGATGACTCATTCTCACTCTAAGATGTCTTGACATGTCTCTAACTTACACACCAAATTTTTTTACTAATTTAAAAACAAAAGATAATGGAAAAGCCTTAGACTAAAGACCTAAACTAATCGCCTCCCTGACAACAGTGCTAAAAACTTGGTCGCAAGGTTATGTATGTTAAGTTTTAATATTTATAACCTTGGTAATTTCTGCAAGCATACGGGTCATTCACGTAGTACCTAAGGTATCGATCCCACGAGGAGGGAAGTCTAGTCCTAAAATATAAGGTTGTACTAACTACAATAATTCAAAATAAATAAACTAATGCAGAAAATAAATTAGTCAAACAATTAATTTTAAGAATTAAATTGCAGAAATCTAAACAAGTAACAAATCACACAACCCAATCCAAAAATCAACCTAGAAATTACCAAGTGAGAGAAAGAGGATTTTTAATCCAAAATTAATGAAAATCTAACTGATTGTGCAATTATCAAATTAATGGGTCTAGACAGTCCTAGGGTAGATTACTCTCTCTCGAGTTATAATACTTAACCCTAATTGATAACCCTAATTTAAATTTTGGAATTGTGATCTCTCGGTTTACAATTAACCCAAAACCTAAATTAGTTCTAAAATTATTTAATAACCTACCGGGAACTTATGCTCGTTCTCTCGTTACATGATTATACTAGTTTGATTCAATTCTCTACCTATCAAATTACCTAACTCTCGTTAGCCTAATTTGATTATTTTCACTAGGCTCACCCTCTCATTTTATTGCCAAATTATTAGGAACAGATATTGAATCGTAATTAAATCAATAAAACATAATTAACCAAACTTTATTAATCTTAAGGAGCAAAAACCCGAAGGTGAGTTTAGAGATAAATCAACACTCAATAACAATTAATTTCAATAATCATCCCAATTTCATACATCCATAAAATTGAAATAAAAATAGAAATATTGTTGAAATGGAATCGTGAAGGTAGCGACTATAGGAAACCACCTGTTTCGGGAAGCATGTCGCGTCAAGCTTTGTCTCCGCGACTCTCTTCCTTCGGCTCCTTCCTTATTCTCTTGATAACTCTCTAGTTTTTTTTCTTCAGAATGTAGCTGATGTGAATGCTCTCTTTTCAAACTCTCCAAGTCTGCTGGTTCTGTCCCTTTATGATGTATTTCTACTTTAGACACCCTAGGTTTAACTTGGGGTCGAAACGGTTCGAAAAATGATGCGAAACTCGAGTTTTTGTTTCAGCCCGACACAGGTCACGATCATGGCCCTACCTACCACAATTGTGGTCAGTGCTTAACCCTCTCTGTCACGATCGTGATCCAAAGTGCACAATCGTAGCTTGGATCCAAGCTCTCTGTCACGATCATCCCAAAGTGCACGATTGTGGCCTGACTGCCCTAGCTCGTCCCTCTTTGTCATGATCGTGACCTGTTGTGCCAGGATTGTGGGCTATGTTTGTGGCCTGAAACTCTTCGTAACTTCTCCATTCTTCGCCATTTAACCTGAAACACTAACAAACACATCAAGGTACCTAAACAATATAACAATTAAGCTCAAAGACTCATACTAACCCATAAAAACACTTAAACACATAAACTAACACAATTAAACCATAAATACACACTCAACACTTAAATTCATAATAAATGCCTAACAAATTACACCCTAAAATACAATGCAAATCATAACTATCATTTGACACGTGGTAGTGTCACATCAACAAAGATAACAATGAGACTAATGTCAGGCTAGAATTGAAAAAATTAAAAGTTTGGCCATTTTATTGTTATTTTTTAGAGTTCGGGCTATAATTGAAAAATTGACGAAAGTTTGGATTTTTTTAGTCATTAACCCTAAAAGACATCAATTAATGTAATATAAATTAGCTATGCCTTTTCTGAATCATCGTCAAATGGTAAATTTCTTTTGAATTAATAAAAAATGATGTCATTTTCTTTAACAACAAACGACATTATTTTTGTTAACAATAATCAACGTCATTTTCAACTAGGTTATAAACACAAAAACTAAGCACATATTTGATCATTAATGATACATCACCCCAATATGTGATTGGAAAATTTGTTTGTGCCATTATAGACATAACTATAATAAGTGTGCTATTTCTCACCTCTGCATTACTAGCTTATTGGTGGATTCATATGATAGCCAGTTATCCTTGGCATGGTTATACCTTTTGATCTCTATCATAACATCATTATACACGTTGTATAAGCCAAATACTTCTTTATTTATATGAGCTACATGCCTCATTATTTTGCTATGTTGAGTCATAATGTCCTTCTTAAAGACTATCATGATTTCATATGATGAGACAAACGTTTTTTGCTCTTCCAATACATACTGGATTTTTATTATTCCAAAATTTTAAGTTTTTGTCATTAAAATTTTCTCTTATAGTGAATTCCATAATAAAATTTTAGATACAATAGTCATTTTCCTCAAACAATATGTCCATAATGACACATTTAATATGTGATTGCTATCAATTTCAGTAAATTCATTGAAATCTTCTAAATAGAAACTTCAATTATTTTCACAATTATCTATGGAATTAAAAGGTCACTATGTTTCCAATCATCATCCATATAATAGTTGATCAACAATTAATCATTCTATTTGGGTGTATTTATTTACGAATATATCAAGTATGATATGTATAACACATATATATGAAACAATAAAAATTGAAAGAACAATGCATTTTAATAAACACATAATATTCAAATTTAACAATTTTTATAAAAAAACTAATGCTATGTAAGTATCCATAAACATTGAATAAAAAAGTAACTGACACTTTTTGAACAAATTTATAAAATTTGATGAATCCTACTAATATGAAATTCTATAAACTCTATAGGGAATTGAGTCAATTAGTTCTTTAGATTAATCAATGAAATTTAAATCCGCTATAAGCTATATAATATCCTTTAATAGGCTACTAAAACTAAAACCTTTAGACACTTTTCTTCTCTTATTCTCTTTTAAGAAAGTTTGCACCACCCATCTATAATTGTGAATATGACTCGACAGAGTATTCCACACTCTAATTAAGAAATCATTGTGTTGGCGCATGAGCATTTTGCAAAGTGCTTCATTTTTTATGGGAGTGGAGAACCCAGTATCATGTTATTCACCAATATAATATGTAACGTTAAGTCTGTCTCAGTCATCATACAATATTGATCTAATTGTGCCTTCATAAAATTAACACAATTTCATTGTGATAGAGTTCAAATTGAAATTGAGGTTCTTAGTACAACCATTTTTTTGAAACAAATTTAAGGAAAAATAATATTCAAAATTTTTAATAATAAATTAAAATGTGTCCCTTAATATGAACATATCATTAAAATCAAAACGCTCAAAAGAGCATGAAAAAATGAGTCTTTTTATATCATTAAACTTAATGTTTGATTGAATTAATTTAGATTAATTAGAAACTTATTTCTAATTTATTATTACACTATTAATTTCAATTTAATTAGAAATTTATTTATAATTATATATATTTTTTAATTCGAAACTCATTTCTAATATTCAACCACTAACTTATATTTAATTATAAATTTATTTCTAATTAAGATTGAACTAATCAATTTTAATTTTATATTTCACTTAAAAACTTATTTGTAAGTATCATTAAATTGATTCATATGCATAATGCATATAAATTAAATATATGTAAATTTAGAAACTTGTATCTAAATAAATTTGGCTTATTAATCTAAAATATTATACATACATACATACATACATACACACACACACACACACACACACATATATATATATATATACAAGCCCAAATTTAGAAAAATATTTAACTCAATAATCGCCCAAGACACAAAAAACTTTGCCTATGGTTTGTCTTTATTGGTCTATTTAAAATTTTTAGTTTGGATCAAGATTTGTAGCCAAAAGTCACTAAAAAATCCATTGGCCCTTATGTTCCTGGTCTATTAACACTTATGTTTACCTGGCCCATTTCCCATTTTTATTGGTCCATTTAGCCCACTTTTTTGGTCCTTTTTTGATCTGTTCAACCTATTGTATAAGTTTGTAAACTTAACTTCTTAATGTTTTTCAGCCATCCCATTTCCTACCGCTAGCCACTTCCTTCAACAAATGGTGGTAGCAGCTACAAATGGAAGTAGCTGTAGGCGACACGATGATGGTGAATGCAGCGGTTATATTCCACCTCTTTGTTCCCAAGTGATGGAGATGATGGTGTTTTAGAGAGGCTCTAATGACAAAGGTTTTAATAAGGGTGGCTTCTAGACCACCATCTTCTTATTCTTTTTATCTAGGCTTTATATGCGTTTTATGGGCAATCTTTGAATTTCTACATAGCACAATCTTCAACTGGTTTAGTTTTTTTTGTGAAACCTAAGCTAATGTTGGTTTATGCCCTTGCAGCTAATTTATTTTTGTTGTAAATTTATTTATAAGACATTATTATTATTATTCAATAAAAGACATTTTTTATCTTTGTGTATTTTTTAATTATTTAATTGTTAATCATAAAGATAAAATCCATGGAATAATTGTTATGCAATTGAAAATTATAATGCGATTATAATTATGAGATTCGAATTGCATTTTTCTGTATTATTCCTAAAATGTTCCTAGTCGTAGTTTTATCAAGATGGGGTATTGATGAAATGGTTAGACTAGCACATGTTTGTTTCTTTCTTATGAAGAAAGTAATTAATCTCACAGATTAAAGTGTGGAGACACTTAAACAAACATGTGGGTGCTTATTAGAGATTAAGTTCATTGAACTGACTTGATTATGAGAATCTCGAATGGAACATTACTTGTGTATCTATGAATTATCTCATAATGATAGTTATATAATTGATCCTCAGACTTGAGATTACCAAGGTATCTAATGTAGGAATTACTGTGTTTTGATGCTACTTATAAATCGTCCTAGGATAATTCAGTCGGTAGTAATTGGATACAATATAAACCATATGTAGATAGTTGAGTAAGTCAATATATGATTCGTCACTCTAAAGTAATTAGAGAGAATATTCTATTATTCTTAATTAGTAATGATTTATGAAATTCTCTGGTCAGAGTGGATTGACATTTGAAAAAGATATTTTGAAATTTCAATTATAAATCAATTACTAATTAGTAAGAACGAACATGATTAGATGATAAGAGTAGACACTATATCCATACTCTGCCCAATTAGAATATTGAATGACGAAAGGATTAAATTATACTTCATAGCCATGCATGGACATGTTAAGTTAATCACTATGACATTCCTGATATTTAGGTAATCATGACATATTGCTAGACGTCAATCATGATTTATGATTATGAAATATTTAATTGAAAAATTAAAAATAAATTAAAAGAAGTTTTAATTTATTTAATTCTAATTGTGAATTAGAATTATAATTTATAATCATTGCCAATTTATTAGGAACCTAATGGGTCATACATCAAAAAGCAATTTGTGAAAGAAAAATCAATTTAATTAAGTTGGACTTAATTATAAAGTTTGAGAAACTTTGGAGATAAAATATGAGATATTTGATTTTATTAAAATTAAATTAATAAGAATTTGAATTTGAATTTAATTATAATTAAAGAGATTTAATTTTAATAAAAGACTCTTATGATTTTTCTATTTAAATGGGAAAAGCTTTTAGAAGCTAGCACTTTTTGTCTTCTTCCATTTAAAGTAGTTGAGAATTGCTCTGTGGATACCATCAGAGGCTGGACACTTAAACAACTTGTAATTGATCAATTGGAAAAAGTTTCAAAGATTTTTTTAACTGGAAAACGGACAAGGTATGATTTTTAAATCGTTTTATGATTTATTCAAATTTATTAAATTATCGAGATCCGCTCGGAATCCATAAAGTTTTTATTTTCTGTTGCAACCGTGATTTGATCACGGTTGGATTCCAATAGTAGTATCAGAGACTCCTTTAATTGTTTCGCTTGGATTAGTTGCTTGATTATTGTTGGTTTTGACTAAAAGTTAATCTATTTTGCTTCAGTTTTTTGTCTGATCCGAAGCTATTTCACAATTGTTCTTGGTTTTGAATGTTCTGAAAATGGCATATGTTTATCCTGTGTTTAAGCATGCGCGTATTGGAAATTGCTTCCACTCTCTTGTGTATTGGCTTTGGAAATTGCTTCTAGGGTTATCCTATGCGTTGTGTCTTCTGATTATGAAAAACTAACTTGCATCTGCGTCTATTGTTTCTAGAATCAATAAAACCACGTTATTATAGAACCCTAAAAATCATAATGTGTGATTTTGTGTTGCTCAGATATGAAAAATTGTTTTTCATATGCTTGCGACTGCCTTGTGATATACTACTTCTGATTTTTGTATTTCATATGCTTGCGTATTTCTGAACAAGATTGACTTGCATTTGCTTATGCTTTTATTGGGCTTTTGTTACCTTTAAGTTTTACATCCACGAATAAGGCGATTTTTGGGTTTTTGAAATCCTTTTACCAGTTGCGTTATTGTGCCTACGTTTATTGCAATTGTGAATCTATTTTTGCTGAACAAGCGTGTGAGAAGTCGATGGGCGTTAATCATCCATCGACTGGTGACGCCATGGATGGCGTTGCCAACACCCATCAAACTCGACCCCTCGATTCAAGCGACGCCATGGTGGAGAAGGTGGCCCATAGGAGACGAAAATCCAAGAAAGTCATGGTGGAGACGCAATGGTGATGATGCATCAGTGTGGATGGTTGGAAAAATCGTCACTACTGACGATTGTAAAATTGGAAGTTGGAGAGGCGTGCGTTGGTGGTGAGCGACGTGGGTTGCGATTTTGCAAAAACATGGGTTCGTAAGGTGCGATGTGGGTGGAGGTTAAGACCAGTTGCAGAAAATGTAGGAGGGAGGGAGGTGCTCCATAAGTAGACAGACGCCTTTGGAGAAGACGATGGGCGCGTATGGGACATGCGCCCACCGTTCTCAAGAAACATCTGTCAGAGATGTTGACTGAGGTGTGCACTGCATGCGCCAATCAACCTATCTTTGACCGTATGGCTTTATCCTCCATTTAAGTGTTTTTTAAAATGTTTTTATAAAATCCTTATTTTTTCAATTTTATTAATTTAATAGAGATTAAATTAATTATACTCCTAATAAAATTGAAAATGTCTTACTAAAATTTGAAAATTTGTTTTCAAAAGGAATTTTTATTAGGAAAGGTTTTGGAATTTTATTTAATTTTTCAAGAGTTGAATTATTAAATTAAATTTTATTATCAAATCAATAACTAGAATCAAGCAAAAGTTGTAAAATAATTTCTTTCATAATTAGATTATGTTTGAAATTATAAATATAATGAGATTATATTATTTAGATGAGACCAGAAATTTTTTGAAAATTTAAATCCCTCAATAAAATATTAAGTACACGATAAGAATGTGATAGTTACCTTCCATTATTTAAGAATAAAACCAGAATTCTGTTTATAGTTCAGCTTGTTGAGTAAACTCAAAGTCACTATAACCCAAATATGTTTTATCTTAAATTAATAGGTCCTACTTAACTAAAATTGTATGATTTGGATGAGTAAACTCATGATCATATGGATTTAGAGGTAGGGTTAGGAATAATATATGTGATATATTTTGGCAAAAGTTGTCACCTAACGGTTCTAGGAGTCACATGAGATGTGATTGAAAAGTTATTTTATACCTAATTTATTTTTAGTTGGTTTGCTGCACAAACTCAAGATCAATTAATTTTAAATAGGATCCTAGCTTATTAGGAAATTATTTGATAATTTTTTGATACAATAGTGAGGGCTATTATTTTGAATAATATAGTGGGAGTAATCAAATAATTTTGAAGTCCTTATTTTATTTGATTTTTGGATATAAACTAATATATGCTCCTTTTTTGTTTTTCGGTTATTGAATTTGAAGATGACTACCAACCTGACATTGAGGAACATCATAGATGCCAATAAGCTGACTATACCCAACTTTTCGGACTAGCTACAAAACTTAAGAATAGTTCTTAGGCAAGAGAAGAATTTGTACGTTCTTGATACTCCTACTCCATCAAAACCTTGTTTAGATGCAACTGATGAAGATTGGAAGAAATATTAGCATTATAATGATGACGTTGAACAAGCTACATGTGTGATGTTAGCTTGCATGTCTCCTGAACTTCAAAGGCAGCTTGAGAACATGGATGTACCTACTATGATATTGCATATTAAGGAGTTATTTGGTGCACAAAGTAGGGTGGGGAGATATCAAATCTCCAAGACATTGTTTCAATGCAAGATGACAGAAGGATCTTCAGTCAATGTTCATGTGCTAAAGATGATTGGCTATATTGAAAAATCGGCCCAATTAGGTTTTGTCATGGACCACAAGTTAAACGTTGATTTGGTGCTGCAGTCTTTGAGTTCAAGCTTTTCACAATTTGTCATGAACTTTAATATGAATCAGAAGAACATGACAATGCCTGAACTGTTGAACATGCTTAAGACTGCGGAAGGGTGCCTTAAGAAGGAACCCAATTCTGTACTTGTTGTCAGTTCTTCTAAAAGCAAGAAAAAGGGCTTTAAGAAGAATAATAACAAGAAACAGAAGGTTTATACTAATGTAGTAAAATCCAAAGGAGGTGTTAAGAAGAAGAGCAATGACAAGGGCATATGTTTTCATTACGAAGTCAACGGATATTGGAAGAGGAACTGCCCATCTTATCTTGCTAGCCTGAAAGATAAGAAGCTTAAAGAAACTGTCTCCTTAGGTATGTTTACGATTGAGATCAATCTTTCTACTTCTGTTTGACATTTTTGGGTATTAGATACTGATTGTGTTTCTCATATATGTAATAACATGCAGATGTTAATAAGGAGCAGATCATTGAAAAAAGGCGAAGTGGACCTGCGAGTTGACAATAGAGCAAGAGTTACTCCATTAGCTGTAGGAACTTGTAGTTTAACTTTGCCTTCTGGCCTTATTTTAGAACTTGATAATTGTTATTATGTTCCTATTATTACAAGAAACATCATTTCTATTTCTTATTTGGATTTGAATGGGTTTGCTTTATAATTAAGGATAACAGTTGTTCTTTTTATAAAGATGATGTTTATTATAGATCTGGATTACTTACAAATGGTTTGTATAAGTTAGATCTTGAAAGGCCAATTCTTAACATAAATAGTAAGAAAGGAAAATTAACCAGACTCCATCTTATTTATGGCATTGTAGGTTAGGTCATACCAATAAAACTTGAATCACAAATTTACATAAAGAAGGATATTTGGATCCTTTTGATTATGAATCATATGATACTTGTGAATCCTGTTTATTGGAAAGTATGACCAAACTACCCTTTAAAGGAAAGGGATAATGTTCTAGTGAGTTACTATAATTGATACATTCATATGTATATGGGCCTCTTTCCACAAATGCTACAGGTGGATTCTTATATTTCATTACGTTCATAGATGATCATTCTAGATATGGTTATGTTTACTTGATGAAACAAAAGTCTTAATCATTTGAAAAGTTCAAAGAATTTAGACCAGAGGTAGAGAAATAAACTAGGAAAAGTATTAAGACACTTAGATCAGATCGAGGTGGTGAATACTTAGGCCACGAGTTTCTTGGTTATTTTAAAGAGAATGAGATTCTCTCACAATGGTCTCCTCCTGCAACTCCACAACATAATGGGGTTTTTGATAGGAGAAATCGTACACTATTAGATATGTTACATTCCATAATGAGTCATACAGTCCTTCCTATGTATTTTTGGGGATATGTAACTGAAAACGTAATATATCTTCTATTAGAGTTCCATCTAAATCAGTTGATAAGACACCATATGAGATATTGATTGGTAGAAGACCTGGATTATCACACATAAAGATTTGGGGATGTGAAACTTATGTAAAACATGTTATAATTGATAAGCTTCAAGCTAAATCAGATAAATGCAAATTTGTAGGGTATCTGGAAGAGAGTTTTGGTTATCAATTCTATTATCCTATTGAGTAAAAGGTGTTTATCTCAATGACATGCTACATTTTTAGAAAAGAGAATTTATTCTCAAAGAGAAATTCAAGAACCACAAATTCACATCAAAATGGAGCAAGAACCTCAAGTTGATATATATAATGTATAATCGAGAGTTTAAGAGACACATAGTCTGCGACGAACTAGTAGGATACGCCGTCCTCCAACTAGATTAGATCTACATATTGAGCAAGGAAAGGATAATGTATCACTCATACATAATGAGCCTACTACTTTTAAAGAAGCAATGTCTGATAATAATTCTTAAAATGGTAAGAAGCTAAGAGATCTGAAATGGAATCTATGTACACTAACCAAGTATAGAGTTTGGTTGATGCACCTATTGGTATTGTACCTATTGGATGCAAGTGAGTTTTTAAGAGAAAAACTAACATGAATGGTAATGTACATACGTACAAAGCAAGGTTAGTGGCTAAAGGTTACAAACAAAAACAAGGAGTTGATTTTGATGAAACCTTTTCACCAGTGGCTATGCTAAAATCCATAAAGATCTTATTAGCCATAGCAGCATATCATGATTATGAAATCTAGTAGATGGATGTCAAAACTGCATTTCTCAATGGAAATTTATAAGAGGATGTATATATGACACAACCTGAAGGTTTTGAATCCAAGTGATTTCCTAATCAAGTATGCAAGTTGCAAAGATCCATTTATGGACTTAAGCAAGTGTCACAGAGTTGGAACAACTATTTTGATGAGATAATCAAAGAGTTTGATTTTATAAAAAATATGGATGAACCATGTGTTGATAAAAAGGTTAGTGGGAGTGCAGTCATTTTCTTAGTATTATATATGGATGACATATTGCTAATTGGAAATGACATACCTATGCTACAATCTGTAAAGATCTGGTTATCCAAGAACTTCTATATGAAAGATATGGGAGAAGCAACCTATATTTTTGCAATAAAGATCTATAGAGATAGATCAAAAAGGTTACCTGGATTGTTCCAATCCATGTATATAGATAAAGTGCTAAAGAGGTTTAGCATGGAGAATTCCAAGAGGGGATTCTTACCCGTATTGTATGGGATTTCTCTCTCACAGAGTATGTGTCCAAAGACACAAAAGGAGAGAGATAAAATGGATTTTATTCCATATGCTTCAGCAATTAGATCAATCATGTATATGATGCGATGTACTAAACCAAATGTTTCTTATGCTTTGGGCATAATGAGCAGGTTTCAGTCTAATCCTGATGATGGTCACTGGATGGCTGTGAAAAACATCTTAAATTACTTGAGAAAAACTAAAGAAGTTTTCTTGGTCTATGGAGGAGATGAACTTAGAGTTTAAGGATATTTAGATGTTAGTTTCCAGTCAAATCATGATGATAGTAGATCACAATCAGGGTACATCTTCATTCTAAGTGGTGGTGCAGTAAGTTGGAAGAGTTCCAAACAACCAACCATTGCAGATTCAACGACCGAAGCAAAGTACATTTTAGTGTCAAAGGCGGCAAAGGAAGTAGTTTGGAACAGGAAGTTCATCAATGAACTTGGAGTGGTTCCTAGCATTGTTGAGCCCATGGTATTGTATTATGACAACAACGGTGCTATTGCGTAAGCAAAGGAATCCAGGTCTCATTAGTGATCCAAATATGTACTCAGGAAGTTTCACTTGATCAGAGAGATAGTAGAGCGGAAAGATATAGCATTAGAGCGAGCTCCCACTGAAGAGAATCTAGCAGATCCTCTTAATAAGCTATTGTCTCAAAAGAGACATGATAGGCATATGGATGGTTATGGTATTCGATACATGGGCGATTGGCTTTAGTGCAAGTGGGAGATTATTGGTTTTGCCTTTGCAGCAAAGTTGTTTTTGGTTGTAAATTTATTTGTATGACATTATTATTATTCAATAAAAGACATTTTTTATCTTTGTGTATTTGTTAGTTATTTAATTATTAATCATAAAGATAAAATCCATGAAATAATTATCATGCAATTAGAAATTATAATGAGATTCGAATTGCATTTTCTATATTAGTCCTAAAATATTCATAGTTGTAGTTTCATCAAGACGGGGTATTGATGAAATTGTTAGACTAGCACATGTTTGTTTCTTTCTTACAAAGAACGTAATTGATCTCATAGATTAAAGTGTGGAGACACTTAAATAAACATGTGGGTGTTTATTAGAGAATAATTTAACTGAACTGACCCGATTATGAGAATCTCGAATGGAACATTGCTTATATGTCTGTGGATTATCTCATAATGATGGTTGTATAATGGATCCTCAAACTTGAGATTACCAAGGAATCTAGTGTGGGAATTACTGTGATTTGATGCTACTTATGAATCATCTTAAAATAATTCAGTCAGTAGTAATTGGATACAATATGAACCATATGTAGATAGTTGAGTAAGTCAATATAAGATTCGTCACTCTAAAATAATTAGAGAGAATATTCTACTATTCTTAATTAGTAATGATTTATGAAATTCTCTGACCAGAGTGAATTGACATTTGAAAAAAATGGTTTCAAATTTCAACTATAAATCAATTACTAATAAGCAAGAACGAACATGATTGGATGATAAGAGTAGACACTATATCCATACTCTGTCCAGTTAGAATATTGAATGACGAAAGGATTAAATTATACTTCATAGCAATGCATTGAAAGGTTAAGTTAATCACTATGACATTCCATATTTGGGTAATCATGACATGTTGTTAGACATCAATCATGATTTATGATTATGAATTATTTAATTGGAGAATTAAAGATAAATTAAAAGAATTTTTAATTTATCTAATTCTAATTGTGAATTAGAATTATAATTT